>CM045455.1:8757901-8952681 GCA_024666655.1 Dascyllus trimaculatus | reverse complement strand
TTGTCTTTTAATTAAACCTGAAGCAAACTCAAATAAATAAGGGTGTTTCAACAAAGTTTTATGTTGGAGTTTGTATTATTTTAAATCTTACCACCAAGATTTTAATTTTAAGTATATCAGTACCGAGTTGTCAGTCTCCTTGATTAATAATAATTAACACCAGTATTGAAGAAAAAATAATTACACACCATTATTGTCTTTTGGTTTTTTATATGTTATTTGATATATCTCTTTTGGTTTTCATAGTTTATGGAAGAGAACAAGATTGTAAGATTTAACTTTACAAGTAAACCTGTAGTGAAAAGGGTAAAAATCACACTGATGCACATATTTACAATGACAAAAAAAAACACACACACATGCATTACATTTACTATTTTATAGTGATCACTCATTTAAGTTAATTAATGTGACGATACGAATATGAAAACTTTATCAAAAGCCCAGAGGATCTCAAGTATGGAATCGCAGGAGTGCCACATTAAATAAATAAATAATTAAATAAATAAATAAAAAGGAAATTTTCCTTTTAATTAATTAATTAATTTATTTCTCTTTTTATTTCAACATTTATTTTTTTATTTCTCTTTTTATTTATTTATTTATTTATTTCTCTTTTTATTTCAACATTTATTTATTTCTCTTTTTATTTCTTTATTTATTTATTTATTTATTTATTTATTTATTTAATGTGGCACTCCTGTGATTCCATACTCAAGGTGTTTCAAATTAAAAAGCCGTCAGGTTAGGCAGGTAGCTAAAATCTTGCTACACCAGCGCTGAATTGTGTGGTCATGCAAAGTGGTAAGGCACAAAGCTGGATTGTGAACTAGCCCCTGGTGTCCTAAAAGTCTCAGGCTGTGTTTGAGGCAATGTCTTTAATTTATGTCTAGGTCTAGTTTTACTACCTGTAATATTTTAGTGTTTTTATGCATATATTTAAACAAATTTGTGATAAAACCAAATGATCACGAATAAGCTGACACAGAAAACAGAATAAGGCCTTTTTTTTTAAAGATGCAGGATGTGTGTGCATGTTCCTGGTGTGACACAAGGCAGCTTATTTTGGCTGCACATGATCAAGCTTAGCTCTGCCTGGTGTTTGACCTCACCTTCACCGTCCAGAGGATCCTGGTATTTTGCCAACATGCAGCGGCAGAACAATGGTTCAGTGTGGCTGCCAAGGTGAGAGGAATATCCCAGATGTGCGAGTCTTTTATCCGCTCATGCGCGGAACAGAGTGTACCGAGTCTGGCTATGGCATGGGTCCTCTGAGTTTCCTTTTTTGCTGAATTGGCCTTGGTTGCTGGAGAGGTGGAATGATCAATTTGGCACCAGCATCAACCAATAGTCTTCCAAAGAAGAAGCCATTGTCTGTCACAATCTCAGCAATGATGCACCTTACATTCAGGCTGCATGATGCCTTGAGAAATTTAATGAAGAGGACCTCAGTTGTAAGTGAGGACAAGTTTCAGCTCCTTATATAGTTTTCATTGGTGGTGAAGCTGTGAAACAACATGTGAGACTGTTTCAGTTGGAACAAAAAGGCAAACTGTAGGCCTTCCACTCTCTGCTATCACTGCAAGCTAAGCTAGCTGTGACCTAAACATACTTTAACTGCGTCATTTTGGCGCCAACGTGCTGAGTCTCCCTCCATATTTGTATTTCCGGGTCAGGACGTTTCCATTTCCGGGATGAAACGCGACATAAACAAACAGTTTCGGTGTGGCGGTCGTTTCTGAATCCTGACGGTGATAAACGGGGCTTGAATGTGCGGTTTTCTCCGGTGGGGCTGAGAAGAGACGGTCAGCATGGTGAAGTGTGTCGTGTCCGGGTGTCCCAACCGCGAGCAGAGCGTTAACCGGGGCATCTTCAACCGGCCGCAGAAGAGGTTCTTCAGCTTCCCCAAAGACCCCACCAGGGTCAAGGTACGAACACATGAGTCTGTGTGCAGATAAAACACAGCTAAGAGATAGCTGCTCCAAGAACAAGAGGTCCCTCAGTAAACCTGCATTCATTCCTACCAGCTAACTTGATGCTAACGTACCGTCAGTGTATCCGCTGCCTGTTCAGTTACCCAATTGGCAAGTGTTAGCTCAGAAGCTAACTACACTATTCCAGTTGTAGCTAACCAGTTACCAGAACATACTGTCCTCCACACATACTCCTGTCAGCTGTAGTAGTATTAAAGTCATATACTTAGGTTACAATAACAATACTGCACTGTAAAATGATCCAGTATATTACAGGTCAATGAAATGTAAATAAAATATAATTACAGAAGAGTTAAAAGAAACTAAAGCTGTGCATTTAGGAGCATTATATTTCAGAGTCTTTAAACACTGACATTTTATAACTGTCATCTGAAATGTCAACCCACTATGCTATATAAGCATGAATATCAAGACAACAATATTTCAGTACTATCAAGGATGGTGCATGAGGCTAAAAAGTCAACATTATTGATGCAAAACATTAAAAGCAACAGCTGTTGTGACAGTGTGATTTCCAGTGAAAGAGTAAGATTGGCATTATGATTTTGAATAAAGAATAGGTAAAATAAACTTTATCGGTCCCTCATTGGGGACATTTTCATCTTACGGCACCTAGATACCACTTAGGCAGGGAAGAAGCAAGGCAAAAGTACAGTATGGCTAAAAATCAAGATATATTAAAGACTATGTACACCTTTCACATGTGCAGATGAGGCATGGTAAATTTACATATGGATATAGAGGACCCTTTTCTTTTTTGATTTGTAATAAATTTGGCTCTGGTAATGCTTTTGGCATAAAGTTTAATAATGAAATTTTAACCTCAGCTCTCTTTATGCATCAGTAATACGGTGTGCCTGCAAAGAAGTTACACTGAGGACCATAAAGACAAAAATGTCATCATTGAAACCCATTTTAACTGCAATTTTTGTCAGAAAGTCAGAACTTTGATGCTTTCAGCTTTGTTAAATACTGCAGTTTTTCCTAAAATATATATATTTTTAAACAAGACTCAAGCCTGTTTTAATACTTACTCTTTTGTTTATGTCCATTCTTGTGATTTTTGATCATTCTGTGGCACACTTTGTTTTGACGTTAGGCTCAGGAAGAAACAGAAGGTAGAAAACCAATACCTTACATCAGGTGCAGTTTGAACCCTAAGTTTGGCTTATTTGTTCCAGTGTTTGTCTGTTACTGGAACAAGAAAGTGAATCAAACCAGTTAAGATCAATAAAGATCGTCAGTAACACTAATGATTGTGTTCAGGTTTGGTTAGCAGCACTGAGGGAGCCGGACAAGCAGGACTCTGGGGAGCAGCAGTTGATCTGTGAAGACCACTTCCTGCCAGAAGATATCTCCAGCAATGGAATCAAAAGCGATGCCATTCCCATCATGCCACCCTGCCTAGGTGGGCCCATGGGCATGATCAGCCCCTGGGGAGCCGAGCTGTCTGACGAAGAGGATCAGTGGGCTGCTGGTGGTGACGATGAGGAGGAAGCTGTTGAAGACGAAGGTGGAAATGATGTTGATACAAAGCCTTCTGCGCCAGGACCTCCTGCATCAGCCCCACCAAAGCCGGTTAGAGAATGTTAAAGCTGAACTTCAGTAACACCTAAGTCGAAGTTTGCCTCAAGAATGCTTTAGGCTGAACACATAACTTAGTGATAGAGATCCTAACAGTGGTGAATTTAAAGAAAGTCCTCCTGTAATACAATCTGTAATGAGTACATGAAAACACAAAAAGTTAATCAAAGTTAAACAAAATGTTGGACAGCCTGCTGATAGACTTTAAGTTGTTTTATTTGATTTTAGCTTGTAAATTGTAACCACAGTAGCCCTGATCTGCTCTGTTTTTACTCTCTGAACTCCAGGATCCAGATGTCAAGAAGGCTTCAGGAGCTAAGACGACCAGGTAAAGAAAACCTCTCTGCTTCTCGTGGTGTTCAACTTCAAGTTTTATGAGTTAAAATACATTTTTTTTCAAGTAAATCTATTACCCTGATATATTTCCTGTTTGGAAGAAGGTGTTGAGGAGGGACTCTTGCACATGTTGGCATAAAGCGTATTTTACATGAACCCAACTGGAATCGCATGTGTAACCTAAAGTTCATTGAGATATTTTCTTTATCCTTTCTTTCCAGTCTCCTGCATCAGAGGACAGAGAAGATTAAGAACAGGACAGTCACCAGACAGGGTGTGTGCTGCTTTTTCTTGACTTCTTGCCTGACGGTAACTCCAAGAGAACTCAGATTTGGCCCGTATATACAGCAGATCTTAATGATGAAAAGTCATCAAAATCTTCTGCAAAACTCTAAGGGCGCGGCCATGGCAGCCCACTGAATTTTTATGCCTCGCCATGAAAGAGGAAGTGCTGTCTAACTACCCTGTACATGCTCCAATCTGCCTCATGCTTGATCAGAGTCCTGCCCTGATCACATCCGTATGCCAGTATCCATTCACAGTCATAGCTGCACCTGGTGGCAACAGAAAGGGCATATTAACCTCAAATGTGGTGACATAAGCGTTAACACATTGATAATGATTCAAAGTGAAAGTTGTGAGTTTTCCCTCAAACGACGTGTCTGTGATGAGGGCCTATTTAACGCTGCTTGCAGCTTTAATTATTATTATTTTTTTGCTGTAAAAACTCGTTAGAGCGTGATCTGGTTATGGAAACTGTAGCGTTTGAGTACAACAGAACTGCCAAGTTTGCCTGGAGTAAAGTCGAAAAAGAATTGTAACACTTTTTTAGGTCTTAAACTTCCCAGCAAGCTCTCATTTAGCAAAAGGTTTGTCAGAAATGCAACAGAAGATGAACTTATGCTTCTTTTTACAGTTTACCCAAACACACACACACAGTATTTAGTTAAGTAGTTGGTTAATAGTCTGCTTTTTTCCATAACCCACTGATCTGATTTCGTCCTTCGCACAGGGATGAGTAGTTTTCCAGGCAACAGTAAGTCGCGGTAACAGTTTATTACGATGCTATGAACTTGTGCGGCTTGCTGCCTGCTAACAATTCGTTATGACCAGTCACAGTAGAGTAATTCAGTGAGTAATTATTGTGAAAAAACAACAGTAGATAATGTTGCATGTTTGAGGTATTTAACAAAAAATAAATTCAGATTTTGCAGTAATTAATGTACTGGATATATCTTTGGTATTTCTGTCCTGTTGTATTAGCAATAGCAGGGACTATATGGAGAGGTATTTATACTGTTGATTGACTACTGCTGAAAAATGAAGGCCAAACAATTGAATGAAAAACGATTGATTTCATGAAATGTTGTACAAGGAAACTGTGATTAGCAACTTGAAGTGTTCTGATGTTAAACAGGCCAAACAATTATATGAGAAAATATGTGGCTGGGTAATCAATTTTGAAAATTATATTTAGTAAGCCCTAACTGTAAGATTCAGGATTGTGAGATCATTTTTTAAGTCACAATTGGAAGTTTCTTTTGAAAGATGTGGGCGTTACTTTTTATTCCCTTTCTTCCACCTCTAACTGTGTTATGTCGAACTCAGATGTGTCCCTGGGAGTGTTGACGGAGCGTTTCCTGGATCTGTTGCTGATGGCTCCGGACGGCTCTCTGGACCTCAGACAGGTCACCGCCAACCTGCAGACCCGCAAGCGGCGAGTCTACGACATCACCAACGTCCTCGACGGCATCAAGCTCATTGAGAAGCAGTCGGCCAACAGGATCAAGTGGATGTGAGTGATGCAAGATCATTGTTTCGATCAATAAATCAATTAGCTCTACATGTTTTTGACTTTACAGCCTCACTGTTACAGATTTTGTTTCTGACAGATACAGATTTAAGAATCTAGTAAAATATTGTCTTTTTACCTAAATATCTCTTTGGCATTTGTTATGATTTCTCAATAATTATCTGCTGACATACATACACAAAAAACAACAAATAGCAAGATTTGCAGCAGCCCAAATAAACTGCATTTTGATGAAGTTGTAGTAAGTTAAATAATTTGTAAAAGCGTATCTGGTATCTTGAACATAAAAGAGCCTATTTGACTAAGTAAGGTTGAGCCCTGGAGCTCTGTCTGGGAAATTCAATGGCATCTTATGGTCTTCCACTGGCAGATCAAGGCTTTTCAGTTTTCATCATGTGACAGAAGAGTGTTAAAATGAACTTAAAATGCTCAAGTAAAAAGATTTCCTCCTGTCGTGTAACTCAGCTCTCTGACTGTTGTCTGTCCAGAGGAAGCACTCCCATCTCCAGCTTCCTGTGTAAGAATGAACAGAAGTTTCAGAGAGAGATGGAGAACCTGAAGTTGGTGGAGGACACACTGGACACCCTCATCAAAAGCTGTGCCCAGCAGCTCTTTGACATGACTGACGACCTCCAAAACTCTGCATATCCTTTCACGTATAACAAAGCTCAGAAGACACTGGTAGGAGTACTACTGCTAACTGCTGGCCATCTTGTATTTTAGAATAGATTTCCATATATCTGTTAATCATTTAACAACCAAACCCAATCGTCTGAAACCCAGAGGTTTTTTAAAACCCTGCAAGGCTTTGATTTTAGGTTTTGCTTTGCATCTCTGCTATGTTTTACAAATCAGGACCTTTTAGATAAAAATCACTAAAAATGTGACACAGCTTCTGACACCAGGATGTGTTGTCACCTTTAAATGACTTTCAAAAATCAGTTGCTAATCATTGTATTCTTGCCATCTGCCTCAGAACTAAACTGCAGGCAAATCAGCTGGTAAATATAGTGGAGCAACTAGCAGCTAAAGAGCCAAATACTTCTCTCAGGAATTGGCACAATTAATTTTCCAGGTAAATTAAATTGTAATGTGGCACCATACCTGCTGGATGCACACACGAGCAGGGATCTGTGACCAAGTTTCCAGTGTGTGAGATAGTCATGCCCATGTTGTGTTCATGCTGCCTCCAAGTGGCCAAAGCGTTAGTTACTGCAGGTCAGTTAAGTAAAAGGAAACAAAAAAGAAAATGTGTCATCAGTGGTTTTAATCTAATATTCAACACAGTACCTGGTGCATTCTTCCTGTAGTATTTATGCTGTTTTGTGACACTTTAAATGTCACCGTGGATGATATTAAAAAGACCCAAGGAAGCAGGAACAGGTTATCAGCCATGTTGTAAACAGTCAGGTTAACCTAGGAGGCCTAAAACCCAGTAGGTGGATAAAACGGTTGTTTTCTTTAACCTTTCCTGCACGTCGGCTTATGTAACTCACGAGGACATCAGCCGGCTGGAAGCCTTCCAGGAGCAGACGGTGATCGTCGTCAAAGCTCCAGAGGAAACCAAATTAGAGGTCCCTGCTCCTAAAGAGGTAAAGAACCAAGGACAGGCTTTAGGTTACAGGGTTTTTCCTGGTTCAGAATTGGCCTTTGGGAGGTGACTATGCACAGCAGTAAGTAGTGTCAGTCTGTGTACAGTAAAGACTGTGTGCTAGTTTAGTTGCCAGAAATCTATGCATTCTTCTGTTATTTCCACTAACTTGATAGATGTAATGTCTAGTCTGCTTGTGTAAATGAAACCCAAATTAACATTTTTACATTTTACATTACTCTCACTTCTTATTATTTTGGCACTGACGATTTTGGTGCTGGCTGAAAACTCCAAATGCCAAAATCTCTTCAGGAAAAACTCTGAGTCAGTTTTCAGGAGGATTGACTCCATTCAGTGAGACCTTCATTTATTTTCTTTTTAAAACTTATGGACCTTAGATATAAGGGTTTATTGATTTTAGAAATTATAAAATGGTATTTTATTAGAAAATGTTTTGATGTCAGGCGGTAAGATTTGCAAAGTATGCTAAGATTTTTTAAATTATTATTAGAAACCTAGAGAGCATGGACATTGGTGATTCGATAGATCGTTTTTGATATCAGTTTGCTCCTGTAGGTGACATATTCAGGAGCTGAGAGGGAAATTATCATTCAGGTGGCTCAGGTTAGGTTTGTGTGTGTTGATGCAGGACAGCATCCAGGTCCATCTGAAGGGAGGGAAGGGTCCCATCATGGTCCTGACTTGTGATATCGAGGCAGGAGAAGCTGCGGCCGGAGAGAAGAGCGGCTGCTTCGTAACACTAAAGGAAAGCCGGATAAGGACGTCCTCGCTGCACACAGGTAAAAACACAACACAGTGACACAGTGTGTTAAAGACTGAATTATTAGAGGCTAAAGCTGCTGCTTGTTGATAATTAGATTGGCAGCCAAAAAAACAATTTAAATCCATCCTCCTAAATGATGTTATTCAGCTTTACATGCCCTGAGTGTTGAGCTGTTCTGTGTCTGTAAATGAGCCCAACAAAGATGACAAGCTGATCTTGTCTTCATCACAAACAAAAGGTTTGGTTCTGTGACAATTTCTCGACGAACAGTGACTCTCTGGAGTTTAGATAACTGCCAATCTCATGTTGATGACAAGACAGGAAGGAGGGACATCAGTGCACCCAGCTGGGAAATGATGTATTTCCCCCACTACAACAAATGAGACTGCACCTCCCTTTTCTCAACATCTGTCTTGATAGGAAACGCTCCACTACTTGTCCTGCTAAGGAAGGTTACCTGAGATACCACTTATCCAAGATGAGTAGTCCTCTTCATTGAAGTGTCTTGTCTTTCAGTCAAAGACTTACAATAGGCTCTTGAAGCTCTTAGAATCTTTCTCTCTGACAGTCAGTGTTTCTCACACTGTCTCTTTGAGCTCAGCTGTAATTCTTGGGTGGTTGACAGATATTTCTCCCTGACATATCTGATGTTGTCAACACGCAGCTATCTAAAAACCACCCTCACCACAAAACCTAATTTCCAGAAACAATATATTCTCAGTATGGTAGCTGGTTGGATAGATGGATGGTGGAGACCACTCCGATCAGGATAGAAATGTTTAAAGGTGATCGCTCAGAACAGCTTTGTATTATTTGCAGTTACACATACTTCTAAGGGGACAAGTGGACCCAAACTATGACTGTAAAATACTCCCCTCAGCATAACAGAACCACCAGATCCCTTCACTGGTGGATCTGTTATGCTGACCTGAATTTGACCTGAACCTTTAACTGGTCAAAGGTTCAGGTCAAATTAAATTTGTCACTCATCTGCATTAGAATTAAGTTGACTACAGAGCTGTTGAGGTGCTGGTAGGTGGGCTTTTAAAAACATGAATAGAGCCAGGCTAACCAGTTCACCCTGCTTCTACTCTTTATGCTAAGCTAATGTCTCCTTTTTAGCTGATTCATGCTAGCAGCTCTGTGAGGCTGTAGTTAGTCACATCAGCTGTATGAGCTGAACGCTGATACTGATGCTAACAAGCTCACAGCGCTGCACGTACTGATGTTTAGCAGATTTATTATGTATCATGCTCAGCATCTAAGTGACATGTTAGCATGCTAACATTAGCTAATTAACCTTAGTCACAAAGCACAGCAAAGGTTGATGGTCATTAATGCCGGTTATTTTGACATAAATGAAAATACTGACCGGATGATGGTATAAAAAAAGAGTAAAAGGATTATTGAAGTTATTTGGATTCATTCAGAGGAGATCGTGAACATTTCTACCCAAATTCACTGCTGTTCATTTTCTTGGTGTTGAGATATTTCAGTCCAGGTGGTGGACTTTAACACGTCAGTGCTGTCTGGTGGATGCTTTATTTAATAGAGTAAATGTTTCCTCATACATCTTTCTGCATACGTGTACCGTCGTTTATTTTACGGACTGAAACTAATATCAAAATAGTGTTTATATGTGTGTAAAAAAAGCCCTCTCCAGTGGCAACTTTAATTCCAAGATGTTATCGCCAACGCTCTCTTCCCACCTCCTCTCTGCTTCACCCAACACAGACTGGGGACCAAACAGACCAAAGCCTGGATCCACTTTTTTTCCTTAAGCAGTCTTGAGTTCGCCACAGACTTCAAATTCATGCTGCTGCTGTTGTTGTTGCAGAGTCCTCAAGTCAACAGAGTGCCAAGCAGAGTTCGTAACCACCAAGTGACCACCAGGAGACGCCAGCCGTCCTCAGAGCTTGGACATACAGAAGAAAAAAATATATACACAAGCCGACAGAGATCGCCGGATGTTGCACAAAGACCGGAGAGATGTACTAACCGTCACGTGAAGGGTGACTCAGCTGAAATCTGTTAAAGCAGCTAAAACACACCAAGACCGTGACAAGGGAGCCGTGTTTATGGATTTGTTTTCATTTGCACCATTTTTTTAGCTTTCTGGGGAAGAAATCATTTGAAGGACGAAGGTGTGGATGACGTCAGATTGACCTGGATACTTGCAGCTTTATTTTTGTATGAGAGACGACTGCGGGGAGTAAACTGCTGTGCCTCTGTACTGCAGAGAGATTTTGGAGGCCTTGTATTATATATTAGGATCTGACTTCCCGACTTGCATTTGCTGTATGATATTTTACTTCTTTGTTTGTATTTTGTGTTTGTATGACTCTTCTTTGTCTTCTGAATATAACAATGTTTCCATAATGGTTTGAACAGTTTAATAAACACACCTCCAAGATGCTGTAATCAATAAAAAAAATACACTCATATGAAACTGTAAAATGTATTTATTCATTCTGCAGCTGTAACATTTGAACTCCCGCGCCGGCAGAGCTTGTGGAAGACGTTGTGTAATGTTATCAGTGTGGGCCCTTCACTCTTCTGAGGTGCCCCGTGAGCAACACACTGAGCTCCTGCTAGTTTGTTAGGGCTGCGAGCATCTGACCTTTGACATCTGTGCCTCAGTGTGGCAGCAGATGTAGCCAGAGGAAATGTGACGCACACGAAGGCAGGAACTGAAGCAAAGAGAAAACATCTACTGGAACATATGATGGATCTCAGTTTTTAAGGGAGGAAAAAAAGTACAGTGTTGAAGCTTTGTTACCTGATGTCAACTAGCACGAGTTTGAATCAATCAGAGGTTGCTTTAATTTCAACAAACTAACTTTATACATGACATTTTACAGTCACCCCTGTTCTGTTGAGGGACTTTTAAAATACACTGCACACCCACCTGACAGGGTTTCATTTGTTTTGTGACTCACAAATGAGTTCGACTTTGTGTTGTTTATGCACCTTCTATGAAACCCCAAGTGAGTGAGCTGACTCAAATTTAACACAGGAGGACTTTATGACAGTCCTGGACCAGGATGAGGGCAGCGATCACTGTGAAATTTGATGCTGATCCAAACTGAAAATTGACAAGTGCCAGGATGTACAGTATTCCACAGTCGTAGTGGAGAAATGTGGTAAATTATTTCAAATGTTAATAACAATTTAATAGAAATACTTTTATTTTTGGAAGCCATCTGCTAAATCTCTAGAACATGATCATTTTACTTGGCTTTTATCAAACCTAACAGTGTAATAAGAAGGATCACTGCCTATTGACACCCTTTTGAGCATGAATTACTTCTGAATCCACTCTTCTTTTCAAGGTGTTGTAGATAGTAGATGTTGGATGATTCACGTACATTCAAGTGTGTCATTTCAACCAGTTCAATAACAGCAGTTGAATGAAATATTATGTATTCCCAGAGCATGAAAACAGTCAAAAGACAAAATAATTTAAAAGTGCACGAGTGCATAATAAAATCAGTGAGTTGAGGTCCCTGAACACAAACATCCAGTTCCACACATCTTATTGTACTTTGGGTTTGAGCTTGTATCTTCCCGGTGGCACAAAGTTACATTATTTATTTAAAACAACCACCAAAGTGCTCTTAAGTAATGTTTTAAACCCACTGGTGTTTGTTAGAGGCAGACAGTGAAAGACCGCACTGCAGCAAACCATTAATTTTTATAAAAAGCCCACACAATCCACAGTGGTTGGAGAAGATTGAAATCTACCAGTTGCTGCCTGGTAACTGACTTTGTGGAAGACTGCTTCAGTAATTGATGGCAGTGATACAGGATGACAATCATCTGATCCTTTCACAACAACGCCGCCCAGTGGACAGACTGCGTCACTGCAGCACGATGAGCAGAGCTTTTCTAAAAATGAACTTTTCAGCCACAGGAGGAAATAAAAGAAACATCCTCGGGGAAATCTAAATGATGTAACAGTGGGTCTGTGCCATTATTCACAGTCTGGACAATGAAGAACAACATAATTGTGCTTCACGTCAGCACACTGAATTTCACAAAGCATGTTCTAAAACTAAGGTAGAAACTCTACAGATTTGATTTAAAGTTTCCCTTTTCTCAAATGTGTGTTTCACTGTCATATCATTTGGATGTCTGAGTTTCACTGTGCAGAAGGCCAGTTTGTTTTCACATCCATCTGCTGAAGAGGGAAAAGTTGAAGTTAGTCTTCAGTCTCAGTTGGATGTACCAGCAGGATTTTATGACACTAGCACTAGTCTGAAAGCCAATGACAGTCCAGTATGCAGCTTCCATTGTTTGTTCATTTGTTTAATTGGATCCCCATCAGTTGCTACCAGGGTAGTCACTCTCTTCTTGTTACCCACACATGAAAATACAGCATCAACCCAACAAATCGTCCCTCACCTGCACAGAACCCAACCAACTACAAAAGTTGGACTGGAGGATATGGGCAAAATCAAACATCAGAAAAGAAAGAAAAGATATACTAACAATGAACGATGAAGTCCTCAGAGTCGCAAAATAAATCAAAAAGAATATAAATCACTAAATATGTAAAACCGGCAAGACCCCTGGGAAGGTCCAGATCTAGACAACAGTAAGACAGATACAGTCATACACCAGAATATAGTCATTGTTAAAGCAGCATTATTTAGGAGGAGTAGCGGGATTTTTTAGTTTTTTAAAAGCTTTGCTGTTTGACTTTTTTAAGGAACATGGCTGAGTGGGCTGCACGGTGACTTGGTTGTTAGCAGTGTCGCCTCACAGCTAGAAGATCCCTGGTTCGCGTCCTGGTTAGGACACCTGGGATCTTTCTGTGTGGAGTTTGCATGTTCTCCCTGTGTAGTGTGTTTTCACCAGGTTCTCCAGCTTCCTCCCACATGCTGAGGTTAACTGATTATTCTAAATTGTCCGTATGTGTGAATGTGAGTGTGTTTGGTTGTCTGTCTCTATGTGTAGCCCTGTGATAGACTTGACCTGTCCAGGGTGTCCCCGACTTGGCTGGGATAGGCTCCAGCCCCTCTAGACCTTACAAAGGATTAAGCGATGTATAGAAAATGGATGGATAATATAGATGGATGGTGGAGTACTCCATTGAGTACCTCTGTACAAAACCATTGCCTGCATTTTTCAAGTTCTACAACCGTATCTATATAAAATCATCAAGTGTAGGTTTTGAAATTCAATGCAAAGAATAAAAAATCAATAAAAAAGTCAGGAGATTGCATAGAAGTCTGTCCTAAACTTAAATCCAGTAGAGAGCATCATGCCTCTATGCCTCTATGCCTCTATACGGGATTTTTCAGAGAAGAAAAAGGAGTATGTGTAATCATATGGGTTTTTAACAGAACAATTAAACTATTTTTGTTTGTTTGTTTGTTTGTTTTTTTGGGGGGGTTGGTGGGTGGCACAAATTAGTCAAAAGAGATAGACTATCTTGAAATTGTCTACATTTAAAAATATATATATATAGTTAAATAAATGATTTGGAAAGTTGTTTCTCAAATATCTTATGTGACAAAACATGTAACCTCTTTTATGTGCAACACACCACTGTGTTCTTTTTAAGCATCTTATGAATGTACATGTAATACAGTATTCTTGATCCACGTTGTTCATTATATGGAAAATGTATGAATCTACATACTTTTGTGAGCAACTGAAGAGACTCATTAACATTAATTGTGTCCCATTAAATCCTGTGCAGCTTTTTGATTCACTCAGAGAACTGAAGGGTTGAATTCATCTCGCTGTGCATAATTTGTATTTCCTTGTCCGTCTCTCACAAACATACATAAATAAGGCTGCTTTCCTACTCTGACATTAACACAATGAATATGGTACAAAACATAATAGAGGAAATGATACTTGATTGTCTCTCATTTTGCTTGTGGACAGGGGGACATTATAGCAGCCAGACTGTGTGTGTTTGTGTGTCACTGCTCAGACACTGGTTCCCATTTGTGCCACCACAACATCCAAACCTCCACTCTGCAGGCAGAGTCTCTCCTCCATCTATCAAACTGTCACATCGTCTCCACACAACACTTTGAGCCGTCAAACATTTTAGGGTTTTGCAGAGAACGGTCTCGTCCAGAGCAACTCATGCTGACACTGACAGCAGCACAAAAACAGGCATTGTCAAGTTGTCAGACCACCGACACTGCAAGGAACCAGGCAGGTGACATATTAAAATCCAAAAATATTAAATAAAACCAAATAGAAACTCTTGCATCTGCTCCTGAAAAGTCTAGATCTGAGATGCTCTCAGTAGAACTCAACATTTTATTTTGAAATGCTGCTTGCAGAGGGTTACTTAACAGCAGAACAATCCATTTAAATGTCAGGTCAGACTAATCACACAATGCAACTTGACTGCCAAGAGTTCATCAGAGATCTGTTGTGTTATTCTAATAGTGATTAATGTCGCCTGGAGCCTCAAGTAGAGACATGAGCTGCAGAGGTCTGGCAAACTTACTTCTTTCTGGAGGCTGTTTTAATTTTTAAACTACTCCAAGTCTACAAACAACTCATCAACAAACTTGTCTGTAGACCTAAACAATGCTGACTCAAGTGACATCACTTGAGAACATTTATCAGGCTTAACGTGTAAAGAATCAAATGTTGATGTATAAAATTGGTGGGGTTTTGGCCATTGCATTATATCTTATGAGACACTCCTTCCATAAAAATGGCCTCATGGATCTTTTGTGAAGCATGTTATTATGACCCACTGTTACTCTTTGTGGCACCGCCCCCTTGTGGACACAGTAATTCTGACATTATAGTGCCACAAAGTCCACAGGGAGGAGGAGTTTGGGGAGGATGGATAGGTTGACAAAACTTTGGACGTTAACTCAGGGCTTCAGTCTTCATTTCTATTTCAAGCTGAAAGGCAACGTTTTGGGGTTTTTCTTAACCATGGCCCGGCCATAATTATTACCCTGTGTTTATTTCTGTAACCATGGCAACAAAGGTTTAATCCGAGGTTAAACTTTCCCGAAATCCCAACTAGTATTTAATCATGCCTAAGCCTAACTAAGCTTTTTCTGTGCCAAAACCTAACCAAACAGTGGTGAAAAATATCTGTACTATTAAAGGCTACGGACAAATGGCCTGTATGATGACTGTTTCATGCTGTTCCACTGATTAGCAGTTTGCAACAGGACGGCAAAGGCAGAGAGGAAGTAAGTTAACCAACATGGATGTAAACATTACTGTGGGCACCAGGGCAGCTTGAACGTCAGTCACAGACTGTATAGAAAAGATAGACGCATCCTTTGAAAAGTGATCTGGTTTGAATGTGGAAATAATTTCAACCTGCATTCTTTCTCACAGGCAGCAGGGGGCGACTCCTCTGGTTGCAAAAAAAGTCAGGTTGTGTAGAAGTATAAGAGAAAAATACCCTACTTTTCACGTAATCTATTACTTGAGTATACAATTTCCGAACAAGTGTATGGTCCTAATCACTAGTTTTAAGTGTGTTTCAACAGAACATAATGTGAATTTTATAAATGATGGCCCCATTTAGAGTAAAATAGATGATAAAGTAGGACATACTTTAGACAATTCACTATCATATGGACCGTCGTAGTGTCCTCAAGTTCTCAGTCAGATCCATCCCTCATTCATCACATCTCATCTTAACAGACCAAGATGGCCACGGCCAAATTCTAAACTTTTCAGAATGTTCATCCACCATGACGTCATGGTAGCTACATCCGTCTTTTATGTACAGTTTATACTGTTAGTTCACATTTCACAAAACTGCTGACTCATGACCATGTAATAGCTGTTTGTTTCTGGTGCAGACATCAAATAAAAATACAAAATGTGCGTAAGAACGTTTAAAGAAACTTGTACAATTTTGAGATGTTATAAAACATATTTGTAAATGTCTTGAGACAAGAAACCATTCAACAAGATACTTACATCATCACATATTAGTTAGTATGGCAGTCTAGTTTTACACCATGTTTACAACTGCTACTACTTTTACTGCTACTACTAAGTTGTATAATGTCTTCTGTGGCTCAGGTGGAGTTTCGCCAAGTCAGAAAAAGTCAGTGTTAACTCAACCTGGCCTTCAGGACCACACATTTATAGTGTATTTTACACGCTGGGGGATAGAAGTTGGAAAGACATGAGCCTCAAGATGACAGAAAAAGAAGGAAAGAAAAATGTGCAATGGGTGTAATATTTATTTGCTCTAATGCTCCATTAGATGACTAATGGTCTGAACCTCCAAAACATCAGAGTATAGAGGCCGTTTCCTCTTTGGACTTTAAACACTGAGAACCTTGTTCTGCCAAAGTGTTTCCAGTAAGGCTTTTCCTCCCACAACACATGAAGTGCTTTATGAATGGGTTAAAATAACACTGTAAAGCATAGGTACAAGCTCTCAACAAAAAACTTCTTCCCCCGTGTGTTTACTTTATAAACCATACCATTTTTACAAACACCTCTTTCTGAGCTGCTACTCGTGGTTGTTACAGTGTTTTCATTCTGTTTTATGGGGTTTGGTGACGCTCGGAGTTCCTGCGGTGATGCTTTGAAGCTCAGAGGACGCTCTGAAAACATGTTGCGACACACCTTGGCATTGACATTTCTGGCTTTCAGTTCAGGGAAAATTACCAATCTGCCTGTAACATGGAGACAGATGGCTTCCTGTTGGTTTGATGTGATCAGTCCAACCTTTATGGGAGTTTTTTCTGCTCTCAGTCTTCCAGGGAAAAAAAAGGGAGATTATATAACCCATATATTTTTCATCTTACTTTCTGTTAATGATTTAATAACTTTTAGCTGAATTGTTTTGTTTCTTCTTTGTTTTGTCTGAATTAAAATACTGCTGTATTACTCTGAATACACCTAATAATGAAGACGCAACAGCAGAAGGGGCTTCAATTACCAAATCACCAACATAAAAACATGCATTCTGAGAGGAAATGCAACAACATCACAACCATCAACCTTCCATCCACACATAGCTCAGATTTGAACAGAATTTCCAGAAAAATATCAGCAGGAGAAAATGCTGACTAATTTGTATTCACTACTGTTATATATTGAAGCTATTTCTGTAATTGGGTGGAATTAGACCATAACAGAAGAGGGCACAACAGCAAGATGCAATTACAAGAATGCCAATCAAACTTAGGACAGTGGGAACAGGATGGAAATACGAGGCTGTTTCATGCGTTGATTTGAGGACGTTTACAGTCGTCACTCCTCACAGATCTTATGTTTGCCACATTTTTTCGCCACCAGCTTCATTTCTGTCATGATTTATTCACCAAGTCTCTTTCTGTCGAGCTTTATTTCAGTTAATGCACTAACTTCTCCACCTCATCCAAGTGTAAAACTCTTGCTATATGATTTTTGTTAAGTTTTCAGGGTTTGCAAATTAGAAATTGAGAGCAATGACAATTGAAAAACAAATGGATGGAGGCACACTTCATTTTTTTTAGAAAACAATGATCAGGTGTCCATATGAACACTGAAGCAAATCTGACTTTTGGTAATAATTCATCCACTTCATAGTGGCCATTAAATGTTCTTTTCTAAATACACTTAAAATGTAAGTGATGCCAAATCCACAGTCGTCATTCTGTGTTCAAATTTATCTGAATTTAACTACTGTAAGAAACAGCTATCACAGCAAAATACTAACTTATTTCTTCCTAAAATATTACTTGTCATGTAATTAAATGTCACCTAAATTAATTTGCATATTATGTAAAATTTTGTCCCAATTTACATTGGTACTTTTACTGCTCTGTCTGTCTCGTACTTTCAATTGGGACCCATGGCAAACATGAATTTAATAGTTCTATCTATTAAAACTGCATAGGCAGTTGTCCAGGACCTCAATACTCTGGGGTTTTTTTAAAGCACAAATTTAAACAGAAAATAACAACATGAAGTCCACAGGAACAAATCAATAAACAGAGTGATGAAAACTGTCATGACAGAACCGAGGACCTGTGAGATTTGACAAAAGGTACGACTCTGTGGTTACTGCAGTCTGAAGGATTCAGGGTGTTGACTGAGTAGAGTGAAGCAAGTAAAGCAAAATCAAAGCCAGAGAAATAAGTTTGATATTTAAGCAGACTCTATGTTTTCAGTTAACTACATGAATAACAATCAAGTGGAACTGTGTTACCAGTGTAAGATTAAAGTTACTTCGAAAATAACATGAATATTCATCCTGTGTATTTAAACTAGTTTGTGTTGTTGGAAAGACATTTATTAACAAATTGAATTAGCTGCCCACCCACCCACCCACACACCCACACCCACACACACACACACACACAAACACTTCTATCTTTATCAGGACCTTTGGTAACATAATGCATTACCTGCCCCCATACCACAATACAAGCTTTAACCGACAAACTGCCCTTTGAAGGTCCGTCCCAACGTGACAACAGACGGAAATGTCCTCACTTTGCAAAAACAGCCTCACTCCTGAGCTCTGAAACTGAAATTAGGCCTCACAAAGATAGACAAACACACGCAGTGTCACAACCTGGTGTGTAGCTGGACGTGGTGTGTCGCTGGACGTGGGCCCTGGTGCGTGCGGATGGTGGACATGTTGCATCGCAGCGTGACGTTCTGAAGCAGCAGTGGGTTGCTCAGAGCTGATGACGCCAATCAGGACTATGAATAACACACACACACACAGAAAGGAGTCCACCTTGTGCGTCACACAGATTATAAATGCCACCAGCTTCTCTCTCCAACGCTCTCTCTCTCTCTCTCTTTTTTCTCCCACTCCAGCCAGAGCTGCACAGTCGTCATCTGCTCCCTCATATTGTTATCATGATTATTCAAGCAATCTCTCCGCTTTCTCTCTCATGCATTCAAATATACTGAATAACCCCAACAACAGGTCTCCTTAGTTTGTTTTCTAAGTTTTAAAATGCCATCCACTTAATGTAGGAGTATAGTGAACCTCCCACTGCTCTTTAACATTATTGTACATGGTAGAAACTATCATCATGTGTATTTAACCCCACATGATGTTGGTGTTTTCCTTCTATCTAACCTTTGCTGAAGTCCTCGCCATCATTCTCCTGAAGCACAAATCATTTCTTCCAACCTTGCAGCTCCAAAGTGCGTGAGTCAGACACAACAAAAGGAAGCGATGCTCTGACTGTGTCCGCATTCTGCTACCCACTAATCTTATATTGTATATCGAGCCTGCTCACTTATGTTCTACTAAACCCCCAATTCTGTGTCTTGCAACAGGAATGATGAATGTGCTGCCAGCTGACACCGAAAATGTTTTCCCTCGAGACGCAACACATATTGGTTTTTCAAGATCTTTTTAGGCGACCACCCACCATTCACACACAAAAACGTCTGCATACCGGCTTTTTAATGTCTTTCACACCTGTGGTGACCTGACAGCACATGCCCAACTGTCTTGTTCCCTGAGTAACATTAATACGTGGATGTCACAAAATGTTCTGCAGCTTAACAGCAACAAAAATGAGCTGCTTGTCAATGAGGCCAGTGAAAGTCAGACTAACCTTAGTGCTCATTTTGGAAAGAAACTAGTTACGAACAAAAAGCCTGAAACCAAGAACCCTGATGTCACCTTTAAATGTGGTCGACCATTTGAATCTTGCTTGAGAAACATCACAAGATATGCATTTTACCATTTTCTACCATTGCCCTGTGTAATGGAGACCCTGAAAGATTTGTTCATGCTTTTATTTCTAGTACACCTCACTACTGCAATGCTCAGTTTTCTGGACTTTCAAAGAAATCTTCAATCAAATTTCAGATGATCCAAAATGTAGCACGTCTTCTCAACAAGACTAAAGGTAGAGAGCACCTTACTCTGATTTTAGAGGCTCTTCATCGGCTTCCTGTTCATTATACACACATACAGTACTTCTATCTTTATCAGGACCTTTAGTAACACAACGCATTACCTGCCCACATACCACAACACCAACTTCAACCCACAAACTGTCCTTTGAGGGTCTGTCCCAACGTGACAACAGACCATATGTCCTCACTTTGCAAAAACACCCTCACTTATGAGCTCTAAAGCTTTAATTAGACCTCACAAAGATAGATAGTTTATTTCTAGTAGACCTCACTATAATAGGGCTCAGTTTTCTGGACTTTCAAAGAAATCGTCAATCAAATTTCAGATGATCCAAAACGTAGCACGTCTTCTCAACAAGACTAAAGGTAGAGGGCACATTACTCATGTTTTAAAGGCTCTTCATCGGCTCCCTATTCATTATAGAATATATATATTTTTGATAATATTCTCTTTGTTTTTAGATCTCTAAATTACTAATCTGGCTCCAGACTTTTTAAAAAAAAAAATCTGATTTGTTGCTCAGGTACGTCCCTTCCTTTTGTAGCTCTGGTCTCGTAAATGTCCCCCAGAGTCAGACTAAAATGTACCGACATGCTGCATTCTGGATCAGCCTTTTAGAAAACTTTAGAGCATCTGATTCATTGGATAGCCTTAAACAAAACGTGTAAACAGATCTTTTTAGGTTTGCCTTTATGTAATTTACCGCTGTCTGATGTATTTGTCACTTTTCTTGAGGAATGTTTTTTTTGTCTCATTTTTTTAATTAACATTATCTTTATTTTTTTTTATTTTATCTTAAAGGTACTGTTATTATTTTTGTTATTTTTCAAGTGAACTAAATTTAGGCACTTTAGTCTCCCCACATTGGGATGGAACTCATCTCTACATCTCAGAACAATACACTTTTCCACTTCTGAGGAGGAATGTCAACAGATCGTTTGTGATTTAATGTGTAGGCTGACATTCTCTATACAAGCCCTTTGCCATTAAAAGGCATCATTTCTATTATAAACAGCAGAATAAGCACAAATCTTAGTCGTACACAATGTAACATATTCGACCATAGTTACTGGACAAATCACAAGAGCTTGAATCCGTTCCCATAGTTCAGCCCTGCAGGGACCCAATGCAAATCAGCTAAAATGGTTCATGTCCATATGTTCTGCAGCAAAAATCAAAGAATTCTGGCTTCTGATCTTTTTCATTTCCACCTGCCACAGCAAATCAGTTCCCCCCTGCCCCCTGCTGGGTTATTTTCCACACTTCTTGCCCAACGTATGCATCTATTAATATGCAAAGATACATTCTCACCCACTTCACACAGTGGAATCTGGACTTTTAAATTTAAAAATATAATGAACTTCTCTCTAAGCAGTTACATAAAACCTTTTTTTTAAATCAAAGTATGGAAATGTTGTATCCTGCTGATCTGCAAACTGCCTTTTCTACACATTAAGCTATTGTATGTTGTAAAAACTGTTACCTGCTAGACTTCAAGCCTTTGTAGTGAGTCTTACTTGATTGCTGAGAACTTTAGTGACCAATACTGTATCCAGCTTTGATCAGACAGACACCTCAGACAGTCTGAGTGCAGTGGACGGCGGCTGTCTGTATAAACCTGCATGGCTGACTGCTGAACACCGAGCATGCTTTTCATATGTAGTCTATGCTTTTATCAAAATTGTTGCAGTCACTATAACTAAGTGAATTTAAGGTGGAAGTGATGTTTTTCATTGTTTCATTCAAACTTGATACTTTGAGTTTTGGCCTTTCGTCCACATGCAAACACAGTTTTAGGAGCAGAGTGAAGGTATAAAGAAACTCTGCTCCACTTCTGCTCCCTTCTCAGACCCGTTAATGCCGTCCAGGAACTTCCTGATATCCTTATTTTTGACTGTGTTGTCCTGCAGGATCAGAGCAGCTGAGTCAGATAAGTGACTCGCTTGAACATTTTCTGGATGTTTGGGACTTCAGAGTGTGTGCCGGTACCTCGTTTATATGAGGAAATTTTCTGCAATGGCAGACGTGGCCAAATAATGATGGTGCTAACCCTTTAACAGGACATTCTACATGTTTACACATAAATCCATCCATCCATCCATTATCTATACACCGCTTAATCCTCTGTAGGGTCGCAGGAGGGCAGAGCCTATCCCAGTCGACTCGGACCAAGGTGTTTACACATAAATATACAGTTAACTGTCCACTGTACTGAGGAACAGAGACAACAGAACTCAGCCACATGTGATTTCCTTCTTTGATGCCCTGTTATTTTTAGCCTACTGTACCTGGTAATAGCTTCTTTCAGGCCTCTGATTGGCCAACACGGCTTTATATTGCAGCCTGTTGATTCAGAGTACTCTCAACAGCACTTCAATGGTGTTTTTTTATGTGCGTGAAGTTTTGTTTTGTTTTTGAGATTGCAGAAGGAAGAACCCTGTTTTATTAAACACCCATGCACATGTGGATGTGCTTTTGTCCTCAGCCAGACGGAACACGATTTTAAAGTTTTAAATTTCGCTGCCACATGTGTTTCAGTTCTGACACTGCAGCGAATCCTTTGACAAACAGCAATTTATTGGCCTGCTGCACAACAAGCTTCACTCTTGTGTCCGAATGTTTTCCAACTGTTTTTGGTGTAACCTCACAGTCCAATTACTGTAAAATGAGAAACAAAGTGATCCCAGAATGAGGAATGTTGTGTTAAAAATATCTCACATATTTTAAATAGCCACACATTCAATCTAGCTACAGATTTTATAGGAAAAACAACTAAAACATTGACAATAAAAAGATAGTTGTGGTCGTGTGAGTGAGTGAGTTACTCTTTTGTGAAAGTAATGACCAACTTGTTTCATAGTTGTGTTTTTGTTTGTTTGTTTTTTGGAGCTGGTACTTAATCATCATTTTCATGTGATGCACATGAAGAATAGAAATGTGATTATAAGATAAAAAAGAGTGCTTAGAGCTCATGTTTGCAGCTGTTTTTCATTCAACATAAATGAAAAAAATGTAAACACATAAAAATGAAAGGCTTTTAGTTTTACAAACTTAGGTTGTAAAACTAAAAGCAAAAGTTTAAAATAGAGAGATAAGATGAGAGTTTGCACAAATTCCTGTGGATGTGGGAAATATTGCACATATCAGTGGTATTGCACAGATTCCTCCATGAGTACAAATACTGAAAATGCAAAGATTTTTGTGTATATAGAAAAACTGATATTGCACATTTCTTAAAAGTACAAAATATTCTTAACGGACAGGTTGGATGTTTTAAAATGGTAAATGGTCTGCACTTATATAGCGCTTTTCTCTACCTTAGTGGTATCCAAAGCGCTTTAAAATGTGTTTCTCATTCACACTCCAATGGCAACAGAGCCTCCATGCAAGGCGCTAATCTACCATTGGGAGCAACTTGGGGTTCAGTGTCTTGCCCAAGGACACTTGGGCATGCGGAGGGGCCGGGGATCGAACCGCCAACCTGTGATCAGTGGACAACCCGCTCTACCACCTGAGCCACAGCCGCCCCTTTTTTTAATGTTGCAGCAGAGAAAAAAAAGTCTCACACAACCTCCACTGGGTCAAGGGGGCACCCCAAGACAGAACTCAACTCAGACAGAGTCAGAATTATTTAGATTGAACACACAAACACATGACTCCAAACAGCTAAATTTGGTCACAAGAAGGTTGTCTAGTCGTGTGTCAGAGGACAAGATGAGTCTCTAAACCATCTGTCATGAGGGGAAACAAGGACAAACACTTGAGGTGGGCTAAGACATAGCAGCATTTCACAGTGGATGGTGGAAAGGAGAAGCAACACTTCTTTCTTCAGACACCTCCTCCACCCTCTGATTTGCATCTCTGTGGAGAAGGATTCATATTGCAGCAGAGTAATGAGCCCAAACACACCTCAAGGCCTTGACCTGAAGACCAGAGAAGAACAAGAAGAGCAGATGTCATGGTGTTTCCTCCACAGTCACCTGACATCAGCTCCACAGAACATTTATGAGGCATTAAGACTGAGAAAGACAAACGCTCCTGACATGACAAGTGGTCTTTGGAACACTGTAACGTCATGCTGCGAGAACAACGTTTATCAGGACTGAATAAACTGGTGGAGTCTGTGCAGCTCAAGTGCTGCTGTTAAAGCAAATGGAGGCAGACAAATATTCTTAAAATCATCAACATTTTTCAGTGATTCAACCTTTGATTCTAACCGTCACACAGATGTTATTATTTGTAATCAAAACTGTTGCAAACAAATGCAAAACAGGAACATCCTCTATCATGGTTTCACACTTTTAGACTCCACTGTATGATGTACATGATGTTCCACTGTCTGCCCTGATTTTAACAACGCAGTCTGTGTGAAAATATCCCAAAATGTCCTCAAAGAATGAATACACTGTCAATGGTTGATTCCCGTAAGGGTGGAAAGACCTGACAACACACACACACACACACACACACACACACACACACACAGGGCGAGTCAGGTCTTGGCAGAGTTATCACTCCTGTCACAGTCTCTCCATGGGTCTTGGCTTTCAGTGTCACACCAGTCACTTTCAAGGTACAAACATGTTCAGGTGTGTGTGTGTGTGTGTGTGTGAGAGAGAGAGCATGTGTTCATGTGTTCATGTTTGCATGGACAGTATGTTCCCATATGCGTGTGTGTTGTTCCTACATTGTACATGTGTTCTGGTGTGTGAGGTTATTGGGGTTGTTCCTTCTTTTCTTAATATTGTTGAGTGCATTAAGTCTTCTGCAGGACACATAGGACACCCACACACACACACACACACACACACACACACACACACACGAAGACTATCAATTCAGTTGATGTCTTGAAGAAAGAGCGTGTGTGTGTTGGCTCCTAAAATGCTGGTTTTATTGTCTGTGTGTGTGTAAATGAAATTGATGCTGCCTTTCCCTTAAACGTCCCAAAGTAAATCTTTCAAGTCTACCTCCACACACACAGACACACACACAGACACACACACACACACACACACACACACACACACACACACATGCTGACACGAACACACAAAAATGCAAAGTTGTCCTGAATGACGCCTGTTGTTGTTCGGCCACAACTCAGCCAGCGCTGACACTTGATGCATTGTGGGTGAAGCTGCAGTCTGCACATGCTCTGTGTGGCACTGAGGAGGATGAGGGGACAACAATTATTGTCAGGATAATAAATCACATCCAGGACGACCACAGAGTGGACTGCAGTTTGTGCGCAGAATTTAAAGGACCATTCTTTTTCCTTTAAGTGCAAATTAAATATTTAATATGTTCCTTCTGTGCTGTTTTTCGAATACACATATTCATACTTGTCAGCACACTAGGATGCCTAATTTGTCTTTTTTCTTTGTCTAGAAATGTAAAGCTGCATTGATCTTTTTTAGCCACTAAAGCTAAAAAAAAAAAACTAACTGACCTCAATGTTTGTAATGTAGTTTTAGCTCTGTTTTCATCTCCACTGACTCCTGAGAAAAATACATGGCTCAAAGGCTGAGGTTGAGCTCCAACAGAAACTAGTTCTTATGACCAATTTACAGGAATAGCCACATAATCGGCCCTTTCGGCCTTTCAAGGTAAGGCGTGTCTGTTTCCAAAGTAGTGTAGCTTCAAACATGGTGTCAAGTCCAAGTGCACTAAAACAACAACAGATAGTTACTGGATGTGATGTGCACGTATAGGACACAAAACAACGGAGGTTTGTTATGTTAACCGCTATGGCGTTTGATGCTGACGATGGGGACATTAAAGAGGAGAAGACTGCCACTTAATGAGGACATTGACAAGGCAGACAAGTGTCGATCGTGGTTCTTTTTGAGAATCAGCCTTAAAACAATCACAGCAGTTTTTCACGACTCAGGATGACCTGTCCAGGAGTTGGAGCTTTTTTCTCCCCCAAAAACAGCCATGAAAGAAGTTATTTCAGTCCCTGGAGGGGTGGTTTCTGCATTTGGAACACGCACAGGCAAGTGTTTGAGCCTCATTAAAATGGCCTGTAAGTTCCTGCAGTGACACCTGCTGAAAAAAAGGAGGAAAGTTGTCTCATGATTTGTGGTTTTCGGATAACATTGTGGACCTGAGGGGTTTCATGAGACTCTTTAGTCAGCTATAATTTTAAGCTGGAAAAAGTCTTCATTTGCCCAGAATTTAGAATTAGTCCTATTTAACCCAGGCAAGAACTAAAAAAAACTTATGCAACATAAGCATTTAGACATCTACCTACCTAACACCTGACAATTAGACAGTTAGATCTAAGTGTAAGTCAAAGTGTACCTTAGTGTAGCTGGTTGGAAATCAAAACAGTTTCTTATTACAGGAGAGGTGACAGAAATAGTCTTCTTAAGAATTAAAGCAGAGACTAAAGAAAAGGTTGTTACGTTATGTATTAGATCCACACAGCTGGCCAATCAGCACAGGAAGTGGCATTTTGTTGATTTCAAAAAAGTAAAGAAATGATCGGACTCCCTAATCGACATCAGAAAGAGAGGGTTGACCATCTGAAAAGCAGCTCTAGAGAAGCATACTCATTGTAGCTGCACTTAATTGCGAAACATTCCACTTTCTGTGGGTTTTAAGGGCTTGTTTGCTGTAAATAGCCTCAATTTGTAGAGGAAATTGTTTGTCGGATGGCCCAACAGCATCCAAAAGTCAGAATCAGAATCATTAAATAACAATAATACCTAACTGTCATGTGCCTTTAACAGACTTAGACAGTGGGGAAGAAATGTGCAGACGAAACCAAGACTCTCCGTTCCATGATGGTCAGATCAGTAGCCATATGTTATTTACAGCTTTAAAACAGCAGAACCTTTCAGAGAGTGGAGAGTGTGTTTCTGGCAGGGGCTTTGGACTGGCACCATCCACTTGGACTGTGAGGAACAGTCTGGATGACGGGAAGCTGCCAACATGGCCACCTGGAGGACACCCAGATGGAGAGGATCCCAAGAGACTCTCTGGATCACAAGGCGATGGCGGGTGTCGTCATTAGGAAGCTTTAGATGATGCCTGTAAACAAATAGTTCAGATCCAGGTAATGGGTCTGAATGTTGTGTCGACGTGTTTTGGTTCAAGAGTTACTTTTTGCACAAATCAAGGACTTCAAGCCGCCATGTACAGTGAGGTAGTGTTATTTCTTTAATTAGATCTCCATTAGCTTTAACAAAGTGGTCACTAGAAACCACCAAAAACAACAATACAAGAAGAGAAAAAAGATGAAAATGAAAAAAAAAAGAAATAGCTCTGAATTTACAGAACTACCTAACGGTTATTAAGAATGACTAATGAACCTTAAGTCAAGCCGCATTTTCAACTACAGTCTTTTTTTTTTTTTAACAGTAACTACAAGATCCCATGAGAGCAAACAAAGAGGCCTTTCTGCCTTGTCAGCTCAAACCTGTATACCGGATCCCTCGTCTGCAGATGAACAAGACATATGGCCAGCATGCAGGCTGCAGGTGCAGGGAGACCCACAGGGAGGATCCTCAGAACAAGGCTCGACCTTCATGCTGCCAAACCTCCACCATCAGCAGATCTTTCTCTCTTCTTCCTCTGAGTCCAGCTCCTAACCTGCTCTGTTATCGAGCATCTGTGGGCCGCAGGGGAACATCCACCGAGGCCCCATCCTGCAGCCCACCGAAACCAGATGATCTGCTGCCAGCGTCCCAGTGCCAGACACCACAGAGGTCCTGTGTCCGAGGCCCAACGGGTCAGAGCCGACACAATGTTAGGCAGATGGTTTTAATGTGGTTGCTGATCGATTTATACATATGTGTACTATGTAAGTCACTATCAGGAAAGCGAAGCAAGTCTTCAGGTAAAAACAAAACACCTTCATTTTAATTACAGTAACAATACAGTAAGATGCTGAAAATTAGACTTGTCAGAGTAACTTATTTTAAAAATATAGAAAGATGGCGAACACTACAAAACACTGCAAATTAACTTTTGTCTGTAATTTAAATAAACATGATCACTTTTCATGTGTTGATATGGTGAGTAAGTTCATTACACAACCAGCAGGTATAGAAGAACATTAACTGAAGTTGCGTCCACCTGATGAATGGAAGTATTCACTCTCTTTTAGCTCTGTTTTTGGTCTCCACCAGGTCTCCACTGAGGAAAATATCTGGTAGTTTAGCAGCTGATTGCTTGATTTTGTTCATTAGCTGGCTGCAAACAGTATCTGTCTGCTGTTTGGTTTCAAAACACAGCTGCATAATACATCCAAAAACCACACTATTAGACTGAACCAAAAACGGTAAAGTCACTATAACACCATGTCTGCACAGACAGGGTTTCAGCTGTGTATAGAAAGCTTTGTTTGTCTTTTTAAATCAGTCCACCTCTCTACAACTGGTGTAATGACTCATGGTTTGATCATCCTTTTTAAATGTTGCAAAAAGCAAAGGCTTGTAAAGGTGTAATTTTACCCTTCATGTGTTTTTCCTGCATAGCTACATTGATTATGCATTGAGTCCTCAGTGCTTCTAAAACACAGGTAACTTATAGCTGCTATACCTAAACACCAACCAACCACCACTTTCTCAGGAACAAATAATCCATGTACATGTTTTAAATCTAATTTCAATATGTTTTGCAAATGGTTAAAATGTAAATGCAAAAATATCAGTGTGAAAATGTGAACAAATCCCGTAGCTGTATTATCTATCGTGCTCTCATGTGCTGCTGTCATTACTGTGGAGTCAGACTCAGATATTAAATGAACGCTGGTCTATTGGATGACATCATATACTTAAGCTGATTTAATTGTGTTGGAGGAAAAGACAAATGTGTATTTTAACTTATCGCTTTAACTTTATGTGGGCAACCTTAATACGTCCAACCTGCCGGAAAGAGTTCACACTTTTCTAATCATATTAAATCATATTAGAAAGATCACATACTTTGTTTTGTGACTGTGTTATGTAAAAGTGGTCTTGCTAACTCATTGGTTGTGTTTGGGTCAAAATGTCCATCCCTACTGTAGTAAAACTGGACTAAATTTGGTTAAAATTGTTGTATACTCTAACTTTTATTATATAAGATAATTCCGAGTTGTCTGTTTCTCTTTTTTTCCTCTTCTCTCTCTCCTTTACCCTCACCCCAACCAGTCGAGGCAGATGGCTGCCCTCCCTACCCTGGTTCTGCTGAGGTCACTTCAGGTCAGTTTTCCTCTCCACTGTTGTCACTTTGGATTTGTAAGCTTTCCATGTATAATTTTTGATGATATTAACCTTAATGTTTTGATTAGCCAAGTCATTTGCAGTCAGAGTGTAATGCTGTGCATTAACAAAATAATTTTCTATATTAGTCAGGAAACACTGTGGGATCTTAACCCTGATATTTAAACTTGTCAGATAAATTTGTAACACCAGTCATATTCCTCTACTGGACAGCACTTTGGCTTGGCGCCTGTTGTTTTAAATGTGCTACACTGTTGCCCATAAAGTTGGAATAAAATGTTTTTTACTTCTGTGTCCTCTCCACAAACGACAAAGGCGGCTCGCCTTTTCCGATTTCTATGGCACAGATTAAACAGCTGCTGATCCTCTCGTCTGGTAGTTAGTCGTGGTCGTCCTGGAGGTTTTTGTGGCCTAAAATGACCCTCCTCTCGATGATGTTTGAGGATTTGACAGACCACACTCTCTGACATTCCAAGGAAATCAGCAATGTTGGCTTGTTTGTGTCCATCCCGTCCATCCAGTTGCGTCGGATGAGACATATAGCCTAGGGAACTTCTCTGTCAAATTTGGCTGAAAATTATGCAGCCAATTCTGAAAATGTGGACTTACTGCATACAGATTTTAAGCAGGAAAAGGACGACACAGCCATGGACTCAGTATGTAATTACTGAACCTGGTCAACAGTGATTACTGATGTGTATAAATAGGAATAAAAGAGAAATGTGTCTGAAAACTAAATTATTCCAACTTTATGGGCAATGGTGTAGATAACAGTGACTTTTGAGTTTTCTCTAAAGCCGTGCCAGGATATAACAGTACTGATGATAAGTGTGATATTTAAAAAATGAAATATTAAAATCCAGTTAGTGTAGCTCTTCTTTTTGTATGTTTTTGCACAGTAATGGTTACAGACTCTCTCTCCTCTTCCCTGCATTTCTATTTTGAGTGCAATTCCTTTGTTAAAGAAGAGACAAAATACACAATAAACAAATGTAATTCAAATGAGTTTTACTGATAGCTTTATTTCTTTATTTTTTCAATTGCTATTGCAATAATGTTGTTATTGTGAATTCTTTTTGGCCATGAGAGTTACACACAAACTTAAAAGTGAGTCTCCACCACAGTAATGTCAGTTTGTCTATAGCGTGCTTTTGAATATAGTGGTATGTCCTTTAAGCAGCAGCGGTAGAATTTTTTGGATGTTCAATAATTGTAACTTGCGGAATAGCTCACCGCTGCCTTCTGGTCACCAAATTAAACCACATGCATAACTGCCGTTTAACTGCAGAGCTTTGGTCTTGTAATTTACAGCGGAAAAAACTGTTTCTAATCAAAGCAAAGGCAGTGTGCATCCGATAAATAACAAATATAACTTCCCCTGAGGGGGTCGCACTGTGGCTCCGCTCCGGCCTCCATCTCCCACCGCAAACAAGTCGAGACGTTCCAGTAAACATCCAGCAAACAACTTATCTGCGTCTACATCTGGCACTGGTTAGACGCCCCACACACAAATGGGACAGAGACACCAATTACAGATACACTGATTCACAAATTACACCTGTTTTTCATGTAATTCAACCCAGAGCTGGAAAGAAAAACACAATCAGCAGTTTTCTGGGTAGTCGGATGCCAGCTGCTACCTGGAAGCTGTTGGCTTGGTTTGACAGTGAGCAATCATGTTTTAGTTTTAAGGTGTGGTTTGGTCCTTTTGATGGATTTTTTTTTTATTCATTTTTTTTTAAAAATCCCAGTATCCATGTGACTCAGGGAGTTTTATAGGCTCTATGTTTCTTGATGCCCTTCCAGGAAACAGAAGGAAAACAACATTTGTCATTTCTTCCAAGTGACTCCATCTCTGCCTGCAGTACCACAACCAGCCAACAGGGGTCAGTGTGTAGCTGTGCTCCCTGCAGAGCCTCTTCTTCTCTCTCCTCTTCTGTCTGTCCCCTTAGTATGTCCCTTTTTTGTTTTGCACAATAGCAAAGACGACATCTTTATTCCTCTTTTCTCTGAGTATGAAGACTTTACATTAGTCCGTCCTTCCTCTTTCATCTCAATTCTCCTCTTCCTCTCGTCTTTCATCCTTTTGGACATGACAGACGAGGAAAGGTCTCTGGGTTTTTCTCATCTTGCCGTCTTTTGCAACTTTAACTTCATCTCCTTTTCTGCTCTTTTACTCTAATAATTTAGAAATAACTGCTACTCCTGCCCTCTCCTGTTCTCACCCTATGACATTTTCCATCACTATCTCCTTGCAAGGACTCCTGTCTTCTCCTCCTTCCACTTCCTCCTCCTTCATTCATTCTTTTCCTTTTTTCTTGTCTGACGTTATTCCATCTTCATCTTTTACCTTCTCATCTTCTTTTGGAAATCACAGACGAGGAAGGTTTTCCAGAGGTTGTCGGCTAGTTAACTCCCGTCTTATTCTCTCCTTTTTTTTGTCAAATTTCATTTTTTCCTGATCTCATCATCGCCCTCTGGCCCTCCTTCTCTCCTCCTTTGCCATGTTATTTTAGACCAAACTCCCTCTGGTTCCTCGAGAAGGACACGTCTGTAGTGACTTGTGTCTGTCATCCTTTGCTCTTTTCTCATGGAGATGAAATTCTCATTCTTTCACTTCTGCATTCGCACTTTATCTCTTTTCATTTGTGTTGGTAATTTAGACGTCTTCTCTTCTCCTCTTTATGTGGACTTTTCTCTGGTATCCCCCTCTCTAATCCCCCCCTCTCCTTTCTCACATATTTTTGTCTCTTCTTCTGTCTTTCATCCTCTTCTCCTCTCAAATTCTCCCATCTGTTCATAAAATTTCTCTTTTTTTCACATTACCTTCTGGCGTATCCTTTTCTCCATATTTCTTGTCAATTTGGAAAAACACAGAGGTTCTTCTAAGACTCCTCTCCTCCCTTCAGCCTCTTCTTGAAAATATTTCCATGTCTGTGGTGACTCTCTCCTTCTTGTTCCTCATAGACTTTACATATAAAGAGTTTAAGTTGTCTTATCTCCAGCTTCAGGTCTGCTCATCTTGACCTTTCTGTCCTCTTGTCATTTAGTCTTTTCTATTGTTTTGCACGTAACAGAGGAAGGATCTTCCTCATCCTTCGTCCTCTCTCTCTTCTTTTTGCCATACTTTCTGTACTTTTTTGTCTTGCTTCTGTTATTCTGATTATCTCCTCTTTTCTCATCATCTTCACCCTCTGGGGTTGCATCTAATCTTATCCTTTGGCCAGAGTTTTCCCCCATTATGTATTTTTAATCATAACAGTGTCTATTCTTTATTTTATTTGCATCTCATCTTTTCTTCTGACCTTCTCTTTCTCTTCTCCTTTGTGGAGTTAATTTAGAGAGAACACAGACTCCTCTCCTCTTTCTACTACCTCTTCTCATTTTCTCCTCTCTCCTTTAAAGACAAAAGAATTAATTTTAGAATGGTTCCTGCTGGCATCTCCCTTAGAAAAAAAAAAAACACAAATTGAGCTATCTCGCTCTTTTTTCCATTCGGACAAACACACACACACATAGAGGGGAAGGATTTTTGCTAATTCCACCTCTTTTTTTTTTCCTGGCAGCTAAAAATGGAAAGTTGTTTATCCCAATGAACAGATGCCTCTATGACACACAAACACACACACAGGCCATCAAACACACACATGCACATATGCACATGTACACTGAAGCACACACACATACAGACCACCCATGTTTGTGTGGTTGATCCTCTTCTGACACACACAAACTGCGCACACATGCATAAACACTCCATTATGCCTGCTCCCCAATAAGCCAGGCGGCGATCACCTGACACATCACACTCTGGCGATGTGACGCTTCCTCTTCCTGCATACAGAAAAAAAAAATCCAAATACTCTCAGAGCTTCTTCTCTGCAGGAGAAAATTGATCTGTGCACATTTTGAAAGCGTTGGCGGAGATGTTGGACGGCTCAGACGAGGGACAGACTAAACCACTTTCAGGCCAGATTTACCCTTTGTCAAGTCTCGCCTCTCCTCCGCGCTCCTTGGTTACGGTTGCTAAGAAGGACAAACAGTAACCTCAGCGAGTCTGTTTCCATTGAAAACACCTGTTGATTTAATTGACTTGAATTTCTATTTAGCCAGTTCTTTTAAAAATATGGTTTTGGTATCATGGGTAGCATCGACTACACTGACTGATCCTTATGAATGGGATTCTATTCATCAGTCACATCTTTGGAGGAAGACTTTTCAACTATTATTGATGGTCAGAATGTCATGTATGTGCAAAAGTAAATTCATTGTTACTTGTGGAGGCTGCCTTTTTTTTGCACAGGATTGTGTAGTTATGCACACATAAAGGAACTGTCCGATCAAACCACCTTATCTGACTCTTGAAAATGTATGTTAATAAATGAGAAATACTGTTTTTATTCGATTAAACTGGCTAGTTTATCTCCTGTCTACAGTCCATATGAGTACAGGATGTTGAAATGCTGGTGCAGAGGATGAAAAAAGAAGTCTCTGATATTTTCAGAAATTAGTGCATAAACCTTTGGAATTTGTTCCTACAACTTCATTTTTTAGAAGACATTATTATTAGGCTTTATTGCTGCTCTTTTTGACTGGGGCTTCTTGTTAAATGGAAGCATGCCATTGCAAGCGATGGTCTGTTTGGATCAGCTGGATTTTGCATCAGGTACAATTATCCACTCGTCCCTGTCAGATCATGTATTTTGCCAGTTTTGTGCAAGCTATGTCAAAAATTAGTGAGCTTGGCTAATAGTTATATCACATTAAACAATGCTCCACTGAAGCTTCACCCTGAAAACTACTACATCACAATACCTTTGATTCTCTAACAGAGTTCACTTAGAACCGAAGATGCCTCTTGGATGAGAGATAAAGCGTCTTCAAGAACCTAAAAGAGAAGTCTGGTCGCTTTTTACTGCAGCTCCTTAGACTAGTAAGTAGCTGTTGACAAGCTTCTAGCTGGTGTTTGCCAACTGCATTAAGGATTGGTACATGATGTCAAGGTCATGAAGAAGGGCTTCTGTCGGCTCCACATATATGCAGGTGGCATCATGTACTGATCCTCAGTTTGATTTCCGACTACACAGAAAACTCCACAGTGCTTGTCGCTTCAGAAGTGCTTGAGAAAATGTAGGTTGTCTATGCTTAGAGTAAGGCAGCACAAACATTTACTTTGAAGCTTGTGTCGTTTTTAGGACCAATAGTTGTGTTTCATTGTAAAGCATCCTTCAGTGTGTTTACATTGAAGTGATATCTCTCCCCGGTGACTGTAGCAATTATGACAGGAAAAAGGAAGTAGTCAAGTGGCAACGTTGGGTTTTGACTATGTTGTGGACACTTGCATAGTTGTTGCTATTACACTACTTTTCAATTCACTTGGTGGATTTCCACAGAAAATAAATGGTCATATTTATGTTTTTTGTGCAAACACACAACTGTTGAGTATGCAAACTACTGCTCTTGTAGTGTGGTTGCTGACAGTCCATGGGGGCACACATTTTGGGCTGCACATGTGTGAAGGAGTCTGTGCGGACTTGAGGAGATGATGAAATTTATGTCACGTGGATCCTTGCAAACTCTTGCATACAGAAAGTACACTCGCCTTACAAAGCCGCACAGTCTGCATATGGAGGAGATGGGGGTGGATGGATGGGTCACTGCCTAACACACGAGTATGCTGTTGGTTCTCTGTTTCGTGCTGTTTCTTTTATCCATGACTGCTGCTAATGTAACATCCTTTAATCATAACAAAATACTTCTTTAGCCCAAATCATGTTCTTTACCTAAGCCCTGCTAAACTTTTAGAGCAGCACTGTCACTTCAAAAAGTCATTTATTTTCAGCAGTGACTCAGCAGTGACTTTAAGCAGCCAGCTGATGTGGTTTGGGCATTTGATTAAAATGCTTCCAGGGCATCTTCTTTTGGAGGTTTTCCAGGCATGTTCAACTGGCAGGCGACAGTGGGGAAGACCCAGAACTGGCAGGAGGGATTATATATCTCACATGTGGGCTGAGAACATCTCAGGATCCCCCAAAAGGAGCTGGAAGGGGCAAAGGAAGTGTGGAATGACCTACTTAGCCTGCTGACATCGCAGTTTAACCAAGGTAAATGGAAGAAGGTAGGTGGATGGATGGATGGATGGATGGATGGATGGAGTTTGACTGTCTGTGCTACATTGCTTGGCTCCTCTGGGTCCTATAAGAAAGTAGGGACTATCAGCCTCATACGATCATTAGGCTGGTAAACTTGGTGTCACCTAAGGAGAGATTTGTTTGCCAAAATACCTAAAGAAAGACAGCTGCAGGTTTGTTCAGTCCTTACAGGTGCTTGCTCTCAACCTAAGCAGAAGTAGCACTAAATTGGCTTAATCAACAGCATAATATCTCAGAAACACAAATAAAATCACAACAATTGCAGGCGGCTGCGCACACTATCTTCATTCGTTGTCGTCTTGGCCTCGTGTGGTTCACTTCAGCTTCAATAGCTGCTTTAAACATCCAACTCAATTTCCTCTCAGGATGAGAAAAATCCAAAAAGAAAATGCTTGTCCCTGGGAGACTCATGTCATGCCATCTGTCACTGTCTGTGAAGGACAACCTGAGAACAAAGGCTGATGTAAAGCACTAGTGAAAGGACCAGATCTACGACCCATAAAACTCATGAAAACACAAATCTAGAGGTGAGGACAACAGTTACATAACTGACCTAAGTCACTAATCTAGTCTAATGTTAATGTTAGTCTTTTAATTTTGGTTTGTAATTTAGCTAATTGCTCTTTTTTTATGTGTGATTTATTCTGCTTTTAGATGAACCAGAGCCGTGGTTCATTGCAATAATCACTGCCAGAGGAGGTTAAAATTACTCTGAGATGCTCGGCTCAAACTCGAAGGAAAAGCATGCAGAAATGGTTTTTATGTGAGAATTTTACACAAACAGCCACATATTCCAGTTAAACACTGTATGTGCTGCCTGGTGGAACATCTGTAAGCTGAAATTTTCCAAATGAGCCAGAGAAATCTCCTGAAAACCTGGCAGAGGGAGAAAACCCTGCTTTATCTTTAGAGTTAATTACAGCTGGGAAAAGCACTGCAACTAAACGTGGTATTCCCTTTTGCACACACACACACACACACACACACACGGGGCGTCCCACCACAGGCTGTTTGCTACTAACCATTAAGGCATGTAAACAAGCCGATTTGGGTGACATACAACCAGAAATGAGAGCTTTCCCAGGGTGCACTCGCAGATCTGTCCCAAGTCCGTCGGCCTGTGGCTCTCACAGTGTGGCGGCAATAGCGTGAGCTCGCAAAATAAATCCCACTTGTGAGATAATACGCCCAGCAACATGCTCGGCATAATTATTGTCTGCTAAGTGCTTCGTAATAAATCATAAGAGTCAATGTGTGTGACAAGGCATGTGAATATTGAACCAAAAAGAAGAATTTTAAAAGGCTGCTGATCGCCACAGCAGAAAAATGTTGGTTTTTCATGCTTGTATTTTATTTTTGTCACAGTGAGTGGATGTCCTGCCAAAAAAAGCAGAAAGGCAAAGAAACAACAGCTTTCTTGTCGTTGTCTTTGTGTATACACTGAATCATGATTGGACTTGTGTAGTTATCTCATATATAATTAACCATTTCACATCATTATCCATGAGGTTTACCTGACTCTTAACTCATTTAAGTGCCCTCTATCATTATCCATTCAAAGTGCTCTACTTACATTCATAGAACACTTTTCCTTCAATGAAATCATAAAATGTATTTGCTAAAGCAGTGATGCATCACCAGCAGATGGTCAGACTGACTAACAGCCAGGCTGCTACACAGGAGTCATGATCCACAATAGCTTTCCTGCTATCTAACCATCTTCTCCTGCTCTTCTATTTGATGAATGAGTGGCAAAACAAGCTATGGAACAGTGCACTGCTAACATCAGTTTGCAGGCCATTTAGTTATGTAGCTGGCTAGCTGCAGCATACTAAACCAGTTATGTAATCGTGATCCGGCCTGCGACCTGTGTGTGGCTGTTTGGATTTGAAATATTGAAAGCTGCAGCTGCTCATTGTTCTATGAACTCCAGCTCATCAACACCCTTTTCAACTTTTTTGGAAAGCAATTTAACAAAGAGCAAGACTCGCATGAGCTTTTGTGGACATTGAGCAAACACCTTCAGGGAGCCATGCATAGGTGTCACAGACACCGATCAGCCACAATATTATGACCACTGACAGGTGAAGTGAATAACATTGATCATATTGGTCCCATGTGTGATGGAAAACCTTGGATTTAGGCATCCATGTTGATGAGACTTAGACACCCAAATAAACATTGTCCCACAACAAGCACACTCTCTCATGCAAACAACAATCCCAAATGTCACTGGCCTACCCCCTCAGGAAAATGCACCCCACCACATGGAAAAAACATCAACTAATTGGAACATGTTGAGGAACATGACAATGGCCCAACATGGTGATCTGACCTCCAAACTTCCTACAGCCCATTATGATCAAGCATCAACAGGATGCAGGGGAACAAGTTTGATTGACAGAGGCCTCACTGAACAAGCCAGAGTACCCAAAGGATCCAGTGCCCTGGTCCTGGTTCCAGACCCCATAGGACACCCTGAGAGGTCCTCTGGTCCATGCCCAATGGTTCAGAGCTTTTTTGAGCACATAACGGGGACCAACACAATATTAGGGAGCTTTCCCAGGGTGCACTCGCAGATCTGTCCCAAGTCCGTCGGCTTGTGGCTCTCACAGTGTGGCAGCAATAGTGTGAGCTCGCAAAATAAATCCCATTCTTGAGATAACACGCCCAGCATTATCTCACAATAATGTTATGCCTAAACAGTGTATATTATAATGGGATCCTTACACATATAAACTTAGCCTGCATCCCCACTAATATGATTGTTTTACAAAGCATTAGATTTCAACTCACTCTTGTAAACGCCGCTGATGCCGTTTCATTTTTAAAACTCTGCTTTGTGTTTAAGTCTGTACTGGCAGAAACTAAAACTTCTGGGAGCAATCATGCACACACCCATGCTGACATTCTGATTTTGCCTTATCAGTCGTTGCAGTCATGCACCAATCACGCAACCTTTTTCCGAAAGAAAACAAGGACATCTGCCTTGACTACCAGTATTTAGGTATTGCTGGCCTTGTTGTCTTTGCTAGCAGTTTTTGTGCAGCTAAATTTAGCATTTTATCATAATAATACCGCCTACATGTGCAGGAGCCATTATTTGAGCCATTTGTGACAATTCCCTTGTCTAGTGGCATTACAAGCCAAATTAGCAATTAGTATGTGTGGAGATTATTTCTGAAACTGTGCTAAATGCTCATCTGGATGGACATTGTTTTTATTTAACAATACATAATGAACGCATATTTGTAGGCCTAATTGCAAACGTCCTTTCAGTCAGTCTAGTCAGTCAGGCTGGTGTGGTCAGTATATTGGAATTGAGGCCAGAAAAATGACTCCAAATGATTATTAATGTTACTCTGCTGGTTCGGTGCATAGTTTAATAGTTAATATGTCAGCATTCTATTTAAAGCATGTTTCTGTTGCTGTCAGTGTGGGTTGGGTTAGCTACACATGAGGATTATCAGTGTCAGACAATTCTTGATTTCCCATCACCTACAGCTTAAAGTGACTCCATTTAACTTTCTCTAGCACAGACCATGGAGGTCACAAGTGGTAATTTCAGGACGCTGGGGCTTTAAATTCTACCCGTCTCCAAGACTGAGCAGTGAGGGGTACTAGAACACAGCCTGTCAGTCACTCTACATAATCAATATACTGTAACCTTAGTAACTGTACACATTAAACAGTTGGAAATGTAAAACTTGCAGGAGGCAAAGATTGAGCTGTCAGTGTCCTGATAAAGCAGTGAACATGGTTGGGAACTTATTTTTAGATTTTCTTTTAGAAAATAATGACACCTGACAGCCTGTGAAAGTGTTAATCAGGTGTTGATCTCCTGAAGCTTCAACAGTAGATCAGCAACTGCAGACTGACTGGTTGGTTGGTTGGTTAGTTGACTTATGCTGGGCTTATCCCTAATGATTTTCACAGTCACAGACTAAAAACTAAAAGTCAGAAGAAATTTTAGGAGTTTTACTGGAGTCACAGCGCACTTAGTATAAGGTGGTAAATCTCAGCTGTTTTAGATCAGTCTTTTCCTTGTCTCAGCCTTACGACTATATCAAACGTGTTTGATATTATCACAAGTCTTTCAGTCTTTGCGGTGACATGACACAACCAAAAACAACAGATGAGCTCTAACAAAACCGGAAATAGGAAACTTTGCAGACAAACAATCACTAGAGCGGCACGGACGAACGGGAAACACCGGGAAAAGTCAAAGGTCCCGAACAACATGGACCGTCAGGAAAGGGGAGCGAATGGTAGAGCCGTGGGCAGAACAGCCTGTTTGACTTAAAGGAAAAGCGATGGACTGACATCGCAGAGACCCTAGTTTTGTAAATAATACAAAACAACAACAATACAACAATAACAACATTATATAGAATATGTATAATATTCGGTTTGTGCGCCGGCTGGTGGGGGGTGGGGGAGTGGGGTGGGGTGGGTTTTCCTGCTGGCGGTGGCACAGCAGCAGTAGTGTCCTCGCTGGCCATGTCTTTCTGTCAGCTCCTTATCCACGGCCCGAATCGCATGCCGCTTGTGCAGATGCTCAGCCATGCGACGGCGGTCGGGTCGGGGGGGTTGCACACGACTATTCGGATGTCAAAAGTTTTATTCAGATACCACAACAACCAAATATTCGTATATTTGGGTCCAGCCCTAAATAAAATACAACAATACAAGACCTAGTCTTGTAAACAGGGACCCTGCAAGATTCACAGTCTTTCTAAAATCTCAGTCTGAGACTAGGCTGTGACTAAAAACTCTACAACTTGTCTTTAGATGTGAGCAGGTGTGAGATGATAGTTTTCCAGGAGTCTTTTCCAAATCTTTTCAAAATCCTCTGATGGTAGCATAAGTGATCTGCTGTTTGAACATAAAATATCCATGCATTAACAGTTACTGTTAACAGTCTTAGTCACATGCAAACAACATGCAGACACTCCCGCAAACAGAGACACAAAGGCAGTGACACACACACACACACACACACATGCTATCAAACAGCAACACATTCAAGTCTCCGGGGAGATTTCCATATGCTCGCATCGCTGAACCATGAAAACCACGCTCACACTCACACCTTACAAACTAGTGATGAAAGTGATTCCTCCAAACGCTAATCATGACCAAAATAACTCGCTTGATCATCTTCTATCAAAGGCCACGGGACTCACCGACATGTGGACAGACTGACAGAATAAATGTAAGTTGACACCAACCCAGTTGTGTCAACAAAAAGGAAAAAAAAATATATAAAAAACTAAAGATGTAGACAGGTAGACATATGTGGGACATGGCTAATGACAGGGACTGCATTAAAATTAGAAATATGACTGAGATAGAAAAGAGTGTGAAGGCAGAATAAAGAAATTAACACTGTTAGTCATATGCACCAAGGACTTATTAACTGACCTTGTTCAAACAGTATTTTCAAATAGACTCTTCATGTGGGTTTGAATTACATCTGCTGCTTCCACTGACACTAATACTGCAGCTGTTATCGTTATTTATTCCATGTCATTGCCTCTGATGTTACTATTGACATCACTGTAAGTGGGAGCTATTAATTACAAATGCAAAGACATGGTGGATGGATGGATCTTTTCTAAAATGCTTGATAATGACACCTCTGTTGTTTCTCATTTGGTCTCTTGAACAAATGCAATCCCCTGTTTGGGGACTGCATCCGACTAAAATTACTAAAATCGTTGCTTTTGCAGTCGAGTTTGTATTTGCTGTTAGGAAGGGAAAAAAATAGAGACATGTCAGAAATGTTCCTTTAGCCTCCCAGTCTCAAAGGGAATAAGACATTGGACGTGTTGATTGACAGTTGAGTCAGCAGAGGCACAAAACAGCATGTGAACAAATTTGAAAGACGTGCCAAGCAGCAGCAGTGTGTCAGTTCCGATGTGTGAAAAGTACTTACACAAGTCTCAGTGAAAAATGTCTGTTCTTTGCTGTGCGTTTTGTTGGATTCGATCCTTTTCGTACCTTCAGTTTTTTTGGAATAGCCGCATGACTGCAGCCCCTGATCGTCACTGCAGCGGGAAAGATGACCCAAATGCAGGACAACCAGGCAGGCAGGGACACTGAGTGACTTTATTAGAGGAGACAGTGATGATAAATGCTTACTGGCAGGCAGGTAAGGCAGCAGGATGACAAGGAGAGCTACAACATGCAGAACATGAATGATACAAGTGTCTGGGGAAGGAGGGCTTGTATACGGGGGGGGGAATGGGAAGCAGGGGTGTGAGTGGGTGTGGTGAATCTGGAGCAGTGCAGGGCAGGTAGGGGACTGGTGGATGAATGGACGGTGGCAGTGAGGACTGACAGCTGACTCCCAGTTGGTAATGATCTGTGGAGGCTCCAGACACCCGAGCGCCTCCTCTGACACACACGGATTTACAAGCTGCTTCCCTTCACCTGCCGCCGACGGGAATTATTGGCAGGTTCACGCTTTCCCCCTCATATCCATCCTCCTGCTCTGCCATCAGCCATTAGGAATCACGAGGGCAACGACAAGGACGTGATCCCTCACAGGCTTCCCACCCGCCAACACTGCCAACTGTGTTTGATGGAGCGCACGGTGAAAACAGGAGCACTGCTGTCGGGGAACTGTACACTGATCTCAGCGCCTGTGGGCAAGTGTTCAAACACCACGGCGCCCCCGACTGAAACAAACAGGTACATGAAGGTTTTTCATGGGACAGTATGGAGTCTTAAATGAATCACAGATATGGGATTCAGCCAATGCCGAGAATATATATACTGTTAAATAATAAATAGGCTGAGTGAGAGAAATGCACTCCTAATAAAAGACACAAAATCCTACAAGCTCCAGGTGGTGACTTAAATAATGAGATTTTAGATACAAGCGGTAAAAATAAATGTAAGTAAATGTTTTTAGCTGTTTTTTAACTGTAATTTTTCAAACAATTTGCTCTTGTTGTACAGATTCTCTCTGTTTTGTTAAATCACAGAATGCAGTAATCCCTTGTCTATCGCGGGGGTTAGGTTCCAGAACCCCCGTGATAGACGAAATAATCTGCCAAGTAGTGACCTTATATTTATTTTATTATTTATATATACTGTAAGGCTTAATAACCCCTCTCCACACTGTTATTAACCTTTCCCACTCTTATAAACACTTTCTATGCTCTTCAACCCCTTCTACACTCTTAAACTTATCCATCAAGTGAAGCTTCCACAGCCGTGTCCGGTAATACAATTTGTGACGCAGCGATCCACTTGAAACGCCCACTTCGGAAAAACTTTGCAGCATTTTAAACAGGCTGACACCGAGGACGTCCGGCTGCCTACCGAGAAACTGATGATGATGTTGCGGGTAATCCTACAGAGTGTCACCGGTTCTCTGGTGGTTTTTTCCAGTCAACACTCACCGTGTGGGGCTGGCTTCCATCACCGCCAATAAATCAGTGACCGACTAGCTCAAGAGGAAGCGGCTGTAGCTGCGTTTTCCATACGTGCGTCTACTCATCTGTTGTACGCTACGTATTTTATATACAATTTAAAATCTGCAATACAGTGAGACCGCGAAAAGTGAACCGCGACATGACGAGGGACTAGTGTGTATCTAAAATCACAGAAAATGGTACTGATTTACATGTTAACCATAAAAGTAAGTCACATTTACATGAAAAAAATCTATATCTTTTTTTTAAAAGAAGGAATTTATAATAATTATAAATTTACAGACATCTGTAAATTTCGATATCGTATTTGGAAGAAAAACTAGGCATGTTAGGGATTTAAAATAGGACAAACACTTGTAAGCTGTTATTTTACGGATTATCACTGCTTGATTAAATTACAGATATTATCTAATAAAATCACAGAAAAAGGTTTTAATATGATTCTAACTGTTAAAAAAAATAAAGCCCAAAAACCTGCATACTACACTATAATGTCCCCATCAAACATCTGAATTTTTGCAAATAGCAATTTGTTCTTTCACCATAAAATCACCATGAAACTGCAGTTTTACTGTATTTAAAACCACTAAATATTATCTATATTTTTTACATTACTGTATTCTCCTTTTTTTTTTTAAACTTATCTTTTTCAGGCACACTTGCTACCAGATTTTCATTGTTTTTTCTGTGTATTGGGGCTGGGCTCAGTGTAGTGATGTTGTGAGGACATGCACAGGGAGCTCGGAGTAGAGTTGCTGCTGGGAGGAGATTCCAGGGTCGACCCAGAACTCCCTGGAACGATTATACATCTCATCTGGCCTGAGAAAGAAAACTTTGCTGGGGAGAGGAATGTCTAGAATGCCCCGTTTAGCCTGCTGCCACAGAGACCCGATTTCAGATAAGTAGTTTAAGAAATCAGTAAGAAAATTGCTTGAAGGATGGACGGCTGTTGATGCTATCAGAACACCACTCACACTACACACAGGTATTTAACAAGTACTTCATTTCAAAATACTGCATGGTGTGGCTTTGAAGACTGAAATATACTGTCACTGGTAAAACACAGACACACACAAGTCATTCTATTCATATTTATTTGAAAACAACAATCCATTTCTTCCACTTCTACTGCGATTCCTTGTTGCAACTGGGGTCATACATGATATTCGTATTAATTCCACAGAACACCATCACAAAAGTTACCCTTTTATATGCACGTTTACCTTTTTTTTTTGTCCTTTTTTTGTATTGTTGTCATTTCTATACAATGACTTGTGCTTTGATATCTTCAGAAAGAGAGAAAAAGGTTTTTAAAGACATCATTGTCGTCATGATAAGTGTACATAACAGAGGGAGGATCGAAATAGAAAAAAGTCGTAAGAAGAGGATATACTGGTCGAATACACACCGATACAGAATACAGAAATACACACTCACATTGCAGCCTGCCCGACTCAGCCCGAAACTGTCAAAAAGAGAAAAGAGTTGTGTCACTGAAATCACCACAGCCCCGACTGCTCCCTTCTTCTCCTGATTTTAGGATTTTAAGGTACGCTATTGTTGCCTTGCAACAAATACACTCCCTGCTGGTGAGCAGAGTTTTGGCTAAATATTGCTTAGCTACAAAAGGGATGTCCAGAAGAGGAGGAGGGACAACAGAAGGGCCAAAAAAGCAGTGCAGAAAGCCTCAATGTCACAACTGTCAAAGGTATTATTATTATTATTAATATTATTAGGTCATTTTCAGACAGTTTTAGGGTTCAGAGTGCAGAGCAGTTCCCCTCTTAAACCCTCCGATCTCAATCAAAATTTGCTGCAAAAAACTGATCAGAGTGCTGGGACTTCCATAGAAGAAATATAAGGTGCTTTTGTCAGGAAGTTTGGTGTACGTGTCCCCAGAAATAAAGCCATAAAATCAGGGTGTCAGTGGGTTGATTGCCACGGCAACAATGTGCATCAATGCCAAAGAAAAAAAAGTGTTCAGGGGGGAGATGACTGGATATTTACATGGACTGGAATGTTTTCCCCGTTTAGCTGTCTGATGGAAAGAAAGAAAAAAAGAATCTTTGTTTATTCAAGAATGCGGAGCTACCGTTGGATGGATGTTGGGGCGGAGTGTGGGGTTTTGCGTGAAGGGGGCGGAGTTAAAAAACCAACATTGAAGCAGAATGCCACGGAGCAAGAAGAAGGCATGTTCATTCACTTAATGCTGAGAGCAAGTCTGTGCCTTGTAGAAATCGAAACAAAAAGAAATAATACCACGAAAGTAAGTAAAAAAAAAAAACAACCAGGGACAGGCAAAGAGCAGCAGAGAAAATGTACAAGCAAACTACCATAACTTTAATGTGAATGTCATTCTAAATGTTAAGTGCAGATAGATAGATAGATAGATAGATAGATAGATAGATAGATAGATAGACAGGTTGATAGATTCTATATACTGTATGTATTCATATGCTGGGTAAATATTCTGGTAAATCTTCTATGTGTATATACCTCCAAGTAGAGGGGGCTCACTTAGACGTATATAAATAGGTCTAACATATAAAGCCATATTACAGTGTACATATCCTCGCCCTAATGTAAGCGATAGCAAAAAACCCATGCTTTACATAGAAAAAGGCATCCACGACATTTAAGAAAAAATGTACAATTTATGAAACATGGTAACAATAATAAATAGTATTATAGAATTGCTGCTGTACACAAAAAAGCCATTTTTTAAATTTCACTCATATAAAAATATGTTTTAGTGCAACCGTACGTAATAGTAATATCCATAACTTCACATCGCTTGTCGAGACTTTTAAGGTGTCTGAAAAAAAACAAAAAAAGAAATGCAGGAGTTGGGGGGAGGAAGAGAGGGAGAGGAGGAGGAGGAGGAGGAGGAGTAGGGGGGGGATTGCATTTATTACAAAGCTGATACGCAAAACGTGATAGTATTGTACTGTATTTACATTTACCTTCCTGCTTTTGATTGCTTATAAGAATATAAGCAAAAAAATAAAAATAAAAAAAGATTAAAGAAAAGGCACACACGTAGCTGTCCAATTTTTTTTTCTTTTTTTGACGTACCGTTTAAAACTGGAGTCCTTTTTTTTTATTTTGGTCGGGCTCGTGTTGGTGGGAGTTACCGTACATGTGTATGCAAATCCTCTTTAAATAAGAAAGTCTCTGATAGGAGGCCCTGGGTAAAACAGGCATGCTGTACACATACAATAAAACTGCAGAGGTCCATTTTAGTTTGTTTTTTTGACAAGAGCTGTTTTTCTTTGTATGTATTGTGTTTATGTGTAAGAGAGAGAGTGTGTCTGTGTGTGTATCAGTTGAATTAGAAGAAGTGTGTGTGTGTGTGTAAAGTGTGCAAAAGTCGTTTTTTTCTCTCTCTGTTGCACTTCATCCCTTCCTATTATCCAAAAACAACAACAAAAAAAGACATCCATGGTTTCTCCTCCTCTTGTTCTTCTTCTGCAGCACTACGACGCGTCCTTGCTTCCTTTTGTGCTTTCTGCCTCCCTGTCGCTCTCCGGCTTGAGAAGTCTGGACGCTGCTGGAGGCTGTAGAGTGTCACATCCAGGGCTGGGAGGGTGAGGCGAGGAGGAGGAGGAGTGAGGGGAGGCAGGGATGGATGGGTGGGGAGGCCTGAGCTCCAGGCCGCTAAAGTGCTGAATCCCGGGACCTTGAGGAGGAGACGGTGAGGGGTGGGGAGACGGCGGCGACATGGAGACGGGTGTCGAGCGCTGCTGTTGATGATGGGAGTCGGGTGCTGAAGGAGGGGAGGAGGAGGAGGAAGGCGCTCCACCTCCATCTCTCCCTTCATCCCCTCTGCCTCCTCCTCTCTCTGCGTTCTCCTCGGAGTCGATGCAGAGGGAGGCGATGGCCTTGGTGCAGGTGTAGATGCTCTCCTCCTGCTCCTGCTCCCGCCTCACTCCTCCTCCTTCCCTTTCCTGTGAAGACTGGTGAGGCGAGGAAGATTCCCTCACCCTCTCTGTTACTACTCCTCTTCGCCCTCCCCTCTCGGGGAAGGAGGTGAAATGTAGGGAGGTGGTTTCACCGGTGGTGGAGTCCTCCGACGTGCTCTTCTGCAGCGACAGGCGGGAGGCGACCTGCTGTGCTCCCTGCTGGGCCAGAGGGGTGGTGACGGACGTGGGGACGGAGTGTACCATCTGGATCCCTCCGATGGGGATCATGGGGAAAGGTGAACGCACCTGAGAGGAAAATCAAACAGCAGTGAGCTACACTGTTGGACTGGGTCAGGTGATCCTTCATTACCACAAACACACACCTCCATGTAGTTTACTTAAACTCAGACCCACATACACTGTCCTGCTGCCCCAAATACTCTCTAAAGCATCTGATGTGTGTTAATCTACCGCTGAAAACAGTTTCCAACAAATACATTATTTACTCCTATGAGAGTAAACATTTGCTCCAGTGGACTTGGAGAGATAGTTTTTGTCTTAATTTGGAATTTAACACTTGACTTTCAACCCTTAATGATCATAAAACAACACTATTAAAATAGCATAATATATTCAAAACAAGTGCTAAATAATTTTCACTTTTACATCTGTATTTATTTTGTTGGGTACTTTTTATTATGCCATTTTTCTTAACTCATTTGCAAAAATATTTTGAAGTATTTAAAATATTTTCATCGTATCGTAAGCACATTTCTATAACACATTCCCCCTTTTTTTACAAAATGCTTTGCCAAAAAAAATAAATTGAAAAAATATAAAATAGCCAGAAACTAAAAAACAAAATAAAATAATACGTGTAATATATCAATAAAAAAACACATTGCTATTAATAAAATAGAATAATCTAAAATATCACCAATGTCCAAAATTTAAAAACACAAACCAATTCCACAAAAAATATTTTAAGGAATTTTATTTTTAATTATATGTATGAAAAAATATCATAAAACAAAATACTAGAATAAAATAAAATTTACAAAGTAAAAAATAAAAATACAAAAATAAATACCTGGAGTTGTGAATGAAGAGGAAGGTGACTGAACAAGACCTGGTGGGGCGGGCTGGATTGGTTGCCACGGCTACCACCCTGGTCCCGTTCCCCTGGCGACAGTGAATCTGGACAATGTTCCTAGAAACACAGCCGAAAGTGAAGTCAAAAACATGCTGCGGCCTTGCAAGTAACCATGAGCCAGTGAGTTGATGTGAAAATTTCTTCTTCCACATAAACTAAAAGTCATCAGTCGTCCTCCAACGGTTACATCTGGAGAGACGAACCCACAACAGCAACACTCACACATGTTGGTCAGTGCTAGTTACAACCAACACAAATTAGAGGCGATGGAAAACCAAGTCTCATGTAACAAAAGAAACCAGTTAACCTTGATGGAAAGTGTAAAAACAGAAATGTGTGGTGGCGCTGGACAGCAGGTGATAAAGAAAGAAAACAAATAGAAGCATGGAGGCTCCGTCAAATGTCCTACATGTGAATGAATAATGGCTGTTAAAACATGAATGTGTTATTTGAGGAGCGGTCAGTTATCCAAGCAGAGTCGCTCTCACTCTCTGCTTTGTTTAAGTGGGACCAGCAGCAGGAGCCCGAGTTTGAAGAAGGGCTCTTAAGAAGAAAAACAGCCCCATTATTAACCACATCGCCACCAGCCAAGATCCCATTTCCACCAAAACCCCGCAGCCCTATCTTCAATCATCCCCTCTAACACTCTCAGTCCATCCGACTCGCTCTGTACTCCCTCATCCTCTCTGAATGTTTCTGCTCGGTCTGCCAGACGTTCTCCGCTCCCGGCTTCGTCTCCGTCAGATTCTCTCTTTGTCTCTTTCTTTCCTCCTCCTTCTTCTTCTTTCTCCTCTTTCCTTGGGTTTTCCACATGAAAGTCACAGACCCAACGCCACAAACTTTAGAAAATCAGTTAACTCCATAAATGTTAATGTTGCCTATTGGTATTCTTTAATGAGGCAAATGTTTCTGACAAAGCCTTCAATTATTTTTAATGTATTGAGTCATAAAGAGGAGTGCAGCCCTGCTAACAAAGATGCTAAAAATTCCCCTCAGCTTGCCAAAGTGTTCTGCTGCCACACCTAATAAAAACAATCTAAACTTAAAGGCAAAATGAAAACTTAAAGAGGAGCTAGGGAGCGCTTTGTTCAAAAGAAACCAGGATTAACTGCTGCTGGATTATTACCTTGTTTACAGTAAACGTAACCCTGTGAAACAAAGAGAAGCACACAGATAGCTGAGTAGGTACAGAGCTCTCTCCAAAGTTTAAAATCAGTGTGTGCCAAAAAGCAAAGCTGCCTCCTGTAGCTTTAAATACATACAGCCTTCAGTACATAACACACATTAAGTTAATATTCCACCTCCAGTCTGGATGTGAGACCAACAAGTGAATTAAAGCTGCAACTTCAGCAAACTAAAAAAAAGAAGTTTGAAGAACATACAAAACAGAGAAGAACAAAATAATCGAACAATTACAATGTCAAGAGATAAAGCGGTGGACTCGATCAGACTCTTACCGTCTCCATTTCTGCACTGGCTCTGCGACGTCCCAGAGGGCCGAACTCTCCCTGACCCAACACTCCAGTCTGATGACTCGGCCTCAGGCCTCGCGCTCCGCTCTGCTGGCTGCTCGTCACAAACAAGCAGAAGTATCGCATTAAATCTTCAGCGAGAGTGAAAAGTTCATCTGTTCAACTTTATTTCTTTATAATAGGAGATGCTTGTAGGTCAAACTGAGTAAGTTTGGCTGTTAGCTGTTTGAGGGGAGAAGGTGAGGGAGAGTTGTAGCTCTGAGGGGAAAGAGGACGACCAAGTTAAAAAAACTTTTGTTTTATTGTTACTGTTTAGACCTGATTCTACCTCCTGTACCTGCTTTTAAAAAAGGCTGAATGGTTTAAAATCACTGACAGATGAACCAGTTTGCCTTTGTTTGGATGCTGTTCATTAGTCGATGACCCAGTGTGAGCCTGGTCGATTACCGGATTCCTAATTCAGAATTTTTCAATTCAATTCAATTCAATTTTATTTATATAGTGGATATTTACAGCACGTCATTACATAGCACTTTACATAGCAGGAAGAACAGAAAACAGAAAAAAAACAACAATCCAAAGTTGCTTTTGGATTCTCTCTGAGCAAGCAGTCAGCGATGGTGGGAAGGAACCAAAAAACCCCTAGGATAGAGACGGGGAGAAAAACGTCCGACTGAAACAGGCTCAGGGAGGGCCGTCTGCCTTGACCGGCTGGGTTGGGAGTGAAAATTGTGACAAATTCTTGCATTTATCTTGTTATTTCTTTTAACTGCTTCCTGATCTACAAATTGATTTTAAAATGTGCTACTTTGGCTCTGATGCAGCTGCTCGTCTCTATCTGTACTCAGCACTCTGTGGTCTCAGGCAATGTCCCGCCACCAGCACTACCTAATTGGTTACACCTCATAAAGTATTCGCCTACCAACCCTGAAGAATAAAGTCTGAAAAGTTTCCTTTAAGCATATCTGAAGCATAAATAAACTCAGACATTTTATTAATGTTTATAGCGGAGTTTGTGTTATTCTAAAATTTGCCACTATGACTTTGATTTTTAATTCAAATGTTCATCAGTCCCAAATATTGGTTAACAGTTGCCCTGAATACCAGTAAATGGAATCGCACCTAAAAACTACATAGGTTTTGTTCATTTTGTTGGTTAAAATGCATCAAACAGAGGTAAGGGGAATCCTTGACATTAGGGATGTCCCAATCAAGTTTGTTTTTTTGCTCCGAGTCATTTAATATTTTCTATCTGCTGATACCCGAAGTATTTTCCTAGATAATACACACTTCAAGTATTGTAGATTAGCTGTAGTACCTGGTTGTGCCACCAAGTGGAGCTTCTTACTGTTTAATGCTGTAGCGACCAGAGGAGGCACTTCTATGTTGGCAAGCAGTGAGCATTGTGGAGGTTTAGCTAGTAAAGGAGCACCATGACAGAGACTTCTACGAGGCTTAATGACCTCATGCTAGACAATAACCATTTACGTAGACTGGAATGAATAAAGACAAAGACTTCATATAGTGACATATCTGATAACTGCTTATGCAATATTATTTTCATGCTCCTGCACTGTAAAAATGTAAACAAAGACCTGGATATAACCTTATGCCAAATCTAGCTAGTTTGTTCTGATTATTTCTTGTGTTATTGGGTTTGGGACACCTCTTCTTGTTATGGAACAATCCCCTGAACATGGAGCCAAAATTATCGTAACACTGAGGTAACTATCTCACAGAAGTACTCTTTGAGCTCACCTTTGGTGGTGGAGGTGTTGATGGAGCCCTCTACGCGGAGACACTGGCCGGATCATCCCCCTGTGACGGCCTCGTGGTGAAAGGTCACGCTTGAAGTCTCTTCCTCCTGGAGACGTGGGCCGAGACAGAGGAGAGAGCAGAAAGAGGTGTCCCCTTCTGGGTGAAAGGTCTCGCCGGTAACCCCCTGCTGCCCCCAGGTCCCTTTTAGGGGAAATGTGACGTAGCGGAGAGATGTCCCGCCGGGGTGAGAGGTGTCCAGCACGGGGCGAGAGGTCCCGACGTGGGGAGAGGTAACGGCGGGATGAGGGCGAGGAGGACGGAGAGATGGGAGATGGACAGCCGGAGTGGTCCAACCCAGGCGAGGACAGGCGGGAGGAGGGGGAGGAGAGGTCTGGGGAGGGGACTGGGAGGTCCTCGTCCATGGAGGAAGAGGAGGAGGGTGGAACCAGCAGCCTGCTACCCAGCGGTCGCTGCTGTCCTCGCTGGTAGTCGGTGTGAATGCGATCCCTGGTGGCCGGATCGCTGGGCGGAGCCTGCGGTGTGATCTGGATACTCGGCACGGTGGTGAAGTAACCAAACAGAGGCGGCTTGTTGGTGTTTCCCAGGAGGTCAGAATTATGAGAGAGGTGAGGCGCAGGGTGGGAGGAGGCCACGGCTGTGATAGACATGGAGGGCAGGCCGTAAGGCTGAGGGCTGGTGGAGCGCGAACGAGTCTTCGGGGTGGAGTCACCGTCGTAGTCATCCTCTTCGTCATCTTCATCATCCACCTCATCGCCATCTTCCTCACCGCCCTCAGAATCGTCGGCGTCTGAGAACTGGTGCTCCGCCATGGCACCTCTGGACGTCTTCTCAGAGGACCTCTGGCTTTCTTCTCCAACATCTTAAAGAGAAAATTGAGGAAAGGAAGGAAGAGGAAGAAGTGAAAGTAGAAGAAAAAAAAGAAGGCATGAAAGGAATAAGAGAAGAAAGAAAAGGAGAAAGTAGAGGAGGTGGGAGTGGAAGAGGTAAAACAAGAAAGAAGGAATAATGAAGACGGGGAAGAAGACAAAATGAGAGGAGACAGGAGAAGCAAAAATAAAGGAAACAAAAGACAAATGAAAGAAGAGCAGAAGGATGAGTGGAGAGAGAAAATGGTTTGTATTAATATGTGGTAACAGAGAGTTTAGACCGCTGAAACCTCATTCCCACCAGCTCAAACCAATAAAACGTAAAACACAATAAAACACAGTTATTTGAGACAAAACCCTCGACACTGGTTTTTCTGCTGGACGGCAGCCAAATGTTGGAAAGGTCTGATTGTGTAGTAGCTGCAAAGTTACTGCTGGCAGGTAACCAACACTTTGAATCTGACTTTATTATACAAAGTGCCTGCTGATTGGCCAATAATGGAACAACACTGAAAAAACAGTGAGTTCTGGGAATGAAAAAGTTGGTTTGTTTTTGCCACTTTTCAAAGTATGAGAGTTTACAAAGATGCCCCCTGTACCTGACCTGTTCTGATTAATTTTACTTGGTTCACCTCCAAACGCAGAGAAGCAGCAGCAGCAGCTTGAAGTTAATAAACTGTATTTAGGCAGCCGCTATGAGCGGAAATCAGATCCACTAACACTGGACTACTTTTCCAGTTAGTCTCTTATATACAACAGTTTTTCACAAACCACCGTTGTTTATGTCTCTGTGACTCACTGACTAAATTTCTGTAGCTCTCTCTTTCCCAAAAAACCCTGTGCATGTGTGGGATCGTGTCCCAATTAAATTCCAGGCCAAAACACACACCAGGGGTCAACTGAAGTAAAATTTAATTTGGCGGTCTACACGGTGGGAAATTACCACCAGCCACCAGTCCCATACTGGTAAAATATGACGGTAATGAGTGACAGCAGTGATCTGATACAAACCAGCCGTGATTTCTATCCTGGAACACCTGCTTAAGTGGTTTTAACCGTTCTACTTGCTGTTTCCCAGGATCCCTGAAGCATATTACATTCAGTGTTGGGCATTTAGAAGATGCTCTTAATTAGACGACAGTGGTGTTTATTCAAAGTCTCACAGATCATCTAGAAAACATTAGCTGCTCAGTAAAAACACATTATGGTAGAACATTCCTGCCAGAAAAATATAATAAAAGAACAGAAGAAAAATCACAGATGACCACCAGTAAACTGGAAAAATTCTTCCTTTTGATATACTCAGATTTGTGAAATTATGAGTCATACATCCTAATAAATTATTGAGATGCAGTTACATAACAATAATCAAAAATGTATTAGAAATGGTGTGGAGAGAAAGTGAAAATCAGTACATACTGAATTTTGAGTTTATTATTTTGTTTTGTAACCAACTGTGGAGCTGGACAACAAGACAACAAGGACACATTTTTTTTGTGGCAGGTGTGGGACGTTAGGGAGTATGGAGGCTGAAAATTCAAAATTTAACTGGATAGCCAAATATATAAATATATATTTTAAAAAATGACTCATCTTAATTTGCTGATGGTTAATTATAACGTTCACAAATAGTTTTATTACATTTAACAGCTGCCCTACATTTAATCAAACCATTTAAAGTAATAATTTAATAATAATTTTATGTTAGATTACGGTGAAAACCAACAATAATGTCTCTTCATATTTCTATTGGTCACAATGACACATCCATCCATCCATCATCTATACACCGCTTAATCCTCTGTAGGGTCGCAGGGGGGCTGGAGTCTATCCCAGCCGACTTGGGTGAAGACAGGGCAAGACATCCTGGACAGGTCACCAGTCTATCGCAGGGCTACACATAGAGACAGACAACCAAGCACACTCTCATTCACACCTACGGACAATTTAGAATAATCAATTGACCTCAGCATGTTTTTGGACTGTGGGAGGAAGCCGGAGTACCCGGTGAAAAGCCACGCATTCACAGGGAGAACATGCAAACTCCACACAGAAAGATCCCAGGCGTCCTAAGCGGGACGCGAACCGGGGATCTGCTAACTGTGAGGCAACACTACTAGTCACCAAAAGTAATTTCCAAAAGAAGCCATAGTTTAATCAAACATTTAATCAAACTATTTAATCAGCATTTGGTGCTCAAGTGAGTTTTTGTATCATCAGAATGGAGTATTGGTGATTAAGTCAAAATAAATTACATGTTAATGAAGGATCATGTCACTCAGATTTTGGACAACAGTGGAGCTCTGGTGGCACAGAGGAATAACATTTATGAGGCTTTGGATACACAGATAATACTTATTAGTCGGATTCATTAATTGTTAGCTTTGGTTTTCGTGGGATTTGACGATAATAAGAGATGCAGCAACGACAAACAACTAAAAACTCAGTTGTTGTTCCTGGCAAAAACTCCACAGAATATAAAAATAATCCCACTAATTTCCATCTTCATTATCAAGGCATCAGAAGATTAACGAGACACTGAATCCTGCTCATCTGCTCAGAAACTGTCACAGCCTCGAGAGGCAGCTGACGAGAATTTATTATTTGTGAATATTTCATGGGAAATCATGTTCATCCCTCTCAGCCCACAACATCTTCCCCAGTAATAATTTTCAGATTACTTCCATATCAGCTGATTAATGGGATGGCAGATTGCTTGGCTTAAACTCATGAACCCCGTCAAACGTGATCATCAGCTAATGTATCTGTAGCCGTTTCGGAGCAGCTGACGGAAAATAAAATTGCTCCTGGAGATTTTCACGGGACTATTTTAATGTAATAAGAGACACCCAATGGTGAACAGATTTTTTTTTCTATCCTCCCCACTGTTTTTAAAGGTAGCTTGTGCGTCAAGTGTGGTTGTTTGACATGAGTCCTGGCTGTCAGGACGAGCTCTGCTTTCCATTACACTAATTGTCCCTGTACGCCCGCAACGAGCCAAAGACACTGCAGGCAGCACTCAACAAGATCAGGATGTCACTGCAGCTCCTGGTGTGTGTGTGTGTGTGTGTGTGTGTGTGTGTGTTTGTGCGTGTGTTTGCTTTTCCTACCTCCTTCATCCGCCTCTGTGTCCTCAACCGAAGACATGGAGACTCCCAGATCCAGACACTTTTTCATATGAGCCTTAGACTTCATGTGCTTCGTCAGGTTTCCTGTAAGACACACACACACACACACACACACACGCACAAACACCATTTAATGACCCTTCGACTAGTCTTACTGGAAACTAGAGCTTGTTTGGCTGCATCAACACGAGAGTGTAACAGAAAGAGGCTGAAATGGAAATAGAAGCAGTGGAAGAAAGAGCGAGACCACAAAATTACAATTTACAAATTATATATAATTTATACATAATGTAATTTAATGACAAAATTGCCCAACCTGGTCTGAACTCTGCTTCACTTGGCTGAATGCAAAGTCAGATACATGTACTTTACACACAGGTTTGCAAATCTATCAGGCAGATAATGGCTTTTTATTAAGGATCACATATCAGCCCGTCAGCATCTTTAGCCTCTGATATGATGGAGGTTCCTGTCTGACCACAGCTGCAGAAAACAGCCTGTCTGCATGTTTTATTCATTCATTTAGCTGCTTAGTTCTACATTTTATGATTTCACTCTTCAGCCTAGTGAAGAAAAGCCCTGATGTTGAGTTTTCCTGATAAAAATCTACTTTAAAAGGCTGCAAACACCTGGAATAATGTGATTATGCTTGTATTTCTTATGTTTCAGTGGATTGTGTTGGTTGAAATTATTTTCTAGAAGCTTTTTCGCTGTCAAGCAGTTAATTCATCAGATAGCTATGGAATTTTAGATATCTACAATATCCAACGGTCACTGCAGTCCTAACTAATGGCACTGAAAAGTCTGTGTATTCCTTAGATTCAGACACAGATAAATAAACCTACCTTTCGTCTTGAACGCAAAGTTGCAGAACTTGCAGACGTACGGTCGGACGTCGGTGTGTGTTCGGATGTGTTTCTTCAGCATGCTGGGTTTCTTGCAACGGATGCCGCACTCCTCGCAGATGTACTTCCCTCGACCGCGACCACGAACATAAACATAGTCCTCATTGGATTTATACCTGACAGGCAGAAAAAGAAACATTGTGGTGATGTGGTGTTTCATGTCTGCTTCGTTCCCTCTGTAATATAGGGATACATTTTTTATAAAACAGTGATATGAATTAGGGCAAAACAGTTCATCAATTTCAAAACAAATCATGATCTGAAACAGTGCAATGAGCAAATTGCAGAGACTTAGGATATATTATATGTATGTTATGCAGTACATCTGACCCAGGGTTGACCTTTCTTTCCAGTGATTTTACAAATTTATGCCGTCCTCCATGTTTTAAATCCATTACACGGTGACTACTGAAGGGAAGCCTGACTTTAAAAAATTACAGCATAAATCTGATCTTAATTGCAATATCTGCCAGAAATATCACATTTCGATATTTTCCTTAAAAGCCTTCAGGCCTGATAAGAATAAATCAGAGCAATTATATATTTACATTCTAATTTAATCATGACAAAAAGGCTCCAGAATTCCATTTAACTAAAAAAGTTGTAGGAAAAGCGTCATTTTGAAAGATTTATCACACACACAAGCTTTTGTAATATTGCCAGTTCCCCAGCAAATGCGGTATTATTTAATCATATCACAGTTGTTCCCTCTTCATTATCCCTTTTCAATAAAGATAAATACTGTACAACTGCAGTCTAACACTGTTCTGTAACTCCTCTACAGCCAGCTAGGATTCAGTTCACCACACTTTATTTTTCCCTAAGGGGCAGTTAGTTTGTACATAATAAACACACACAGATTGAGACATAAAGCAAATTCCTCTGCATGTTCTGGTGATAAAACTTTTAAAATATATATATAAATATATATAATATACTCTAATGGTTGTCATAGAAACTCTCTTTCTCCCTCTGTCCTCCACAGAGAGGTCAGAGGTCAAGGTCTGCAGGCCTGCAGCTCGTAGAGATTCACTGCCACGCTCGAGGACACAGACGCTTGCTGACACAGAGGTTCTGCTTAAATAAGGCTGAAATCAGGTTTTTCTCTGCTGTGAGCATCAGAGAGAGAAAATCCTGAGAGGGTCCAGAGAGCGTGACATTGGTGCGGATGCAACACACATTGTGCGACCAAAACACGCTTCTCCCACGGCCCGAGTAACTTCACCGACAAAATGTTGATTAAAAACAAGAAAGGGACATCAATCAGGAACGGCTCTGTTAGACGGTGCCAGCAGGTGATAAAGTAAATGTTCTGCAGTGGTGAATGTGCTGAGCTTCACTGTTTCATCCAACACTGATGTTATATGTGATGAGAGCAGGTATATTGCAGTTGCAGGCTGGGCAAGATGAAAATACATTATTGTGCTTGACTTTATTTGATTTGATTGTAAAAATACCAATATAGACAGTGAATTTTGGTACATTTGTAATAATAAATTTTTAAATCCCTCACAACAGTCAAGTGGTGCTTTACGTTTAGGCTGATACAATACAATAGAACAATATAATATTCCACATTTGTCTTTATATAAACTTTATAAAAATATATTTGTGTGTCATAGCGCCATCACTTCTGTTACCCATATCTTGTGTTTCTACTGTTTTCTCCCTCTCCCTTTTGCCTCTTGTTTTTCCGCTCTGTGTTTTTGTGTTTTGCCTGGAAAGTGCCCAACATCAGTTTCCTCTGTAGGATGTCTGGGCTCAGCCTTAGAGATAGTGTGAGGAGCTCGGACATCCAGAGGCAGTTTGGAGTAGAGTCGCTGCTCCGTCATGTTGAAAGAGCCAGCTTGTTGAGGGGGCATCTGATTAGGAAGCCTCCTGGGCGGCTTCCTATGCAGGTTTTCTGGGCATGTAATACTGAGAGAACACCCCAGAGGGACTGTATATCTCATCTGGCCTGGGAAGAGATCTCCAAGGAAGAGCTAGAAACTGCTGCTGAGAGGAGGGACGTCTAGAACGCTCTGCCAACACGCCCAGAACCCAGACAAGCAGAAGAAAAGGGAAGACTGGACGGACGTAATGCTCCCAGTCTAACCTGAAACTTCCGAGTGACTCAGCTTCCAGTCTCCTCTGGTCGCCTCCTCGCCAGCTCACTCCCACTATCAAGCTAAAGCCTCTGGACCTGATGCCACGTTCTTCTCCTCTGTCTCAAAATGGTCAGTCAGCCATGCAGCAAGCCACAGGCCGCACTCGGAACAACCAGCCATCAAGTGCCACACACTGGAAGATTCCTTTGCCAGCCACTCAGCAGAAACATCCCTCTCACCTCCGGACTCCTACCCCTGGTTTGCCTCTCCGTTTAACTGTGCAGTCGAGTCTGTGTAATGCATTTGGATCCAGAAAAACCATTAGCCGTAGGACTTTGGCATTTCTACACTTCGGTTTTTATATGTTATGTATTAGCTGTTCTATGCACAGATAATGATATAGCTGGAGTAAACTGCAATCGGGTCATTTTGGCCATAGCGATGTATCATTAGTCTCAAGATGATTCAAAGAGTGTATTTTGATATCAGCAAAGCAGAAAACACATGTACACTACCTAAAATTAGTTTTTCTTTTCTTGAATTTACTGGATTAGAAAAGTACTCGATTCAAAGAAGGGGAAAAAAACACGTCTAGCTGACCCGATCATCCCCCAGTGAGATGCGCAACCTTTTTTTTGTTTTGTTTCAAGCTAAAACGGGAAACAATGCAGCATTCCACCTCTGACTTTGGTGTCCGTCCTCCTCATGCTGCTCCTTCTTTTCTAAAAAAAGATAACCGCAGTCCTCCGAGCAGTCCCACTTATTCTTTTACAAGATTTAAGAAAAAAAAAAAACACAAAAAAACATCACTGTTAGACGTGATTTTCTATCCCACATGAGGCTTTGAGTGAAACAGCGGACACTTGGCAGCAGGATCAGTGCATGTCTGCAAGAGTCTGTCTGTCATGGAGGGAAATTACCACCAACCACCAGTCAAATGCTGGTAAATTTTGTCTGTCTTTGCTCCACCGCAGAAGCATCACATTTAGGTTACTTTTTTATGTGCCAAAGAGAAAGAAAACACTTTTTTTTTTTTGTCTTTGTGGAGAAGCAGTGAAAGCGGCGGCTGAACTGTGAAGTTTCCTGTCCTGTCTGCAGTGGCTGGAGGAGTAGGTAATGAGTAGTTCAGGGCCTCATGTGTTAAAGGAGGTCAAATATCAGGTACATCAAACAATCCGTCTGCATCGGTGAGGGGGGAATATGTCTTTCAACTGCGCGGCGGACTGGGAAATACCTCTGAACGCTTGTCTGAGTCGAGACGTTTGCACAGCTGCGGCCAGTTATGAAAATGAATTACGGTGATTATTTAGTTTTATTCCGTTTTATTCACAGCACACGGTAAGATCATAAAGGAGATTCGCTTTCAAAACCACTGAAACTTTCAAGTGACAGGGGGACATAAAGTCGGTAATGGATTTGTTTTCTTTGCCAAAACTTGCACTTTAGGGATTTTTTATAAGGTTTAGTATGTGGAGCTTTTGCGCGTCTATTTACTCATGACTTGTATGCATGCTGGTCATGTAATTGCATGTGTGTGTCTCTTCCTGTATTGCCCTGCTTGTATGCTTTTATCCACTTATTGCTCCTAAAGTGTTCTTTGGGGACAAGAGAGAATTACTTCACTGTCTGCTGCATTTAATAACTCCCCGTTAATGTGTGTGTGTGTGTGAGGATATATTTGCATGTTATTGTGTGTCTCTGCACCATCTGTTCCATTCAGTAACCTTGGCCTTACTGGCTCTACTGTAGACTATAAAACATTATGATACTGGAGGAATGTCTCTCTCTACAGGGGTTTCTAGCTTAAACTCCCTCATATAGGCTTTATTTGTCCATTGAATGTACACTTTAATACTAATCCCTGTGCTTTCCATGTGGAAAACGAGCTTTATGTGACTTTACTGACAACGTAATAAATAATAAAGGATCTTCCTGGCTTCATTGCAACCAAACAAAACCTTTTATTTCCTCAAAATCCACATCAAATCTCAGTGTCCCCATGTGGCGGTAAAAAACTATCTCCTTCTGTTCAGCTGGAAAATGATCTCTCCACACTAAAGATATCTAAGAGTACAGCTGGGCATCAGTTAATTATTTTCAATAACTTTGAGGACTATAAACAGACTATACAAATCTTTCTTTGTATTATTTTAATTGTTCTCTAAATTACACAAGCTATATACATAAGCTGATCTGAGCATACATTCAATAGCCTTTGGTTTTCACAGTTTTTAGTACTTGTGGATGTGCATATTCCATTCCTTTCTGCACCCACACCTGCTGTACTGAAACAACACCTAATATGTGTTCGTTTGCATTGATTTGTTGCCCACTGTCACAAAAAGGTAATATATACACTGGCTTACAGCAGGAAGCATACTATTTTTTAAAAAAGGAAGTAAAATTGTGAGTTGCTTACTTTTCTTTTAGGGGCTATTGTTGGGGCCGAACTTTGTGGACAACTGGAGCTTTGCGTTTAGCGTTTGCACGGGTGTATTTTAAGCCAAATCATGATCTTTTCCTGAACTTGACCAAGTAGTTCTGTTGCATGAACAAAAGCAAACAGCAGAGACAGCAACTGAAAATGAAAGTACACAGCGACTAAAAAGCCTTTTCCCGGGTGTCCTCTAACCTAAAATATAATCTTTTCCTAAACATAACCAAGTAGGCTTAGTACTTCAACTTAACTGAGAAGTTTTGTAGCATAGATGTGGACTGAAAACAGTTACTTGAAAGAACAACTTGAAACAGGGACTAAAAACGCCTAAAAAAAGAAAATAAAGAGCATTTAAAGACCAATGGTCCCATAATGTACTCAAACCTCAGTCTCCTGGGTAAACCTAGACCTCTACACCTCTTTCAGCCCTCAGGCCTCCTTATGTGGACTTAGTTGCTCTTTTAATGTGTAAAATTAAAGACACTTGCAAGTCCCATGATGTAGATGCAGGCCAATAGAAAAGGCTAGGCCGGAAAATACAGAAGCATCTCGTGATTTTACATCTTTTATTATGGAACGAATACATGTTAGCTCAGGGGAACAAGACTTCTACACGTTTGGATGTGAGACGGTGTTGTGATTTGAACTGAACTTTCTTTGGGAAAACAATCTGTATGAGAGCAACAGAAACAAATAATAAAGGTCCTAAAACTAGATTTTGACATGGCCAGATAATTCATTAATAATGCAAGGCCCTGTTAGCTGATATGGTGCTTTAGCAGTGCTGAGGTTAACCTGTGGCTTTTTGCCCAGTTAGTAAGCCTTGCAGTTTGAATACAAGAAGTTACTGTTTCTGCCAAAGAGTGTTTTGCTGCTGCCTTCTTTCTGTCACTCATCAGCTGATTTATGCTCCCAAAGCTGGAAGCAAAATGCTCCTGATAAGGTCCTTCATTGCATGCAGGCATAAAAAAACACTTTAAAAGTGATAGTTGGATGTTTACAGTGTGTTCTGTGCTCTCTCATTGTATAGAGAATGTGTGTAAAGTAAGAAACTGCTAAAATTATTCTTAGACTTGTCCATCAGAATGTAAACAAAGCTTTTACTCAATCTGAAGTCACTATTAAATAATAATTAACTACATGGAATAATAAAACAAACGACTCGTAAATGGAAAAAGTAACATAAAGCGTATACATTAAATAAAGAAAATCTAATTGGATTTAAAAAACGGCCTTCTATGCTACGCAACTAACAAAATAAATATTACACTTGCTGATGTTCGAAAAACAGTGTGAGAAAGCCTTTAAAATACAACTAACGAGGGACAGATCCCACTTCACATCAGTCTATAAAAGTGAGAGCAAGAATTATAGAAGTTGACGTCCAATTACAGCGATGCAGCTCGAGTCTTGAGCCTGTGATGGGTTTACCAGGCTCAGGCTCTTGGCCTGACCCTCACAGGCACAAATTATGCCTAAAAGAATAGGCTATAAAAGGATAAGTCTTCTCTTTCTGTACCTAAGCAGATTTTTCTGACTAATCATGATGAAACAGATGTCCTTACAGTTCACACAAAGGCCATCAGTGTTCAGTTTTTTATTGAATATTCAGCTGGTAGGATTAAGAAAAAGACAAAAAAGTAATGACAGCTCAGTATTTTGAGAGTCCGAGGCTCCAGTTATCTCATTCATGTGAGGGGAGTTCAGATATTTGAGGCTCTTACTCAGCCTCAGACCTCAAGCTGGGTTTCTTTCTTTGTTTTCAAATCCTGTCATACAGGTGACGAGGCTTCAGCACTTCACCTGATAATCTGAGGGTTGCACACTAAATTCAATCCCTTCCTATTTTATGATAGCCACCGTTTTACTACATCAGTTTTAGGGTTTTAGTTTATTTGTTGTTTATTACCTGATTTTATATGTCTCATTGTCTGCTACATTCTTCTCATCCCAGTTTTACAATGGTCTTTTTCCTCTTGTTTTAGAATTAAAATCTTAATATGCCTTGTAACCCGGTAACTGGATACAAATGTTACTACAATGGATATTAACATTTGTTGAAAACAAGAGAGAGCAAAAAGATCTTGCAATACTGTGCTTGTTGTAATCCTCAGACATTGGTTTGTTTATTAAGATGATTCATGTCTCTGAAATGTTCCCTGAAGGTTCACTATCAGGTCTGTAGCATTCTCTCTTTCACTGTGTTGGACTGGACTACTTAAATTAAATTTTCAGTCACAAAAAAATGGTAAGACCAAATGGGAGAACCACCCTGCTCTATCATCACTAACAAATGCACATATCCATGTACATGAGTGATGGTAAGTCGACATAGAGAATACAGTTATGGGTATGGCATTCCCACTCGACCCCCTCAAATTGCCCACTGGTTTCACTTCAATGTCTAAATGTTACACCTAAATTTTTTATTTCAGAGGAGCCGAAAACTGATAGCAAACAGTTATTCTGTCGTTTTGGCCACCAGAAAACTTTTGATATTACACGGGATAAATATTATGTAACTTTATTAGACTGTAGCTACTAAAGTGTGTGTTTGTCGGACGTACCCGCCTTCGAAGATCTTGATGCGGGTTGGTTCAGTGGCAGGCTGTTTGGCTGAGACCTCCTTCTCCACCTGCTCCTCCTTCGAACGGTCCCATGACACCACTCCCTTCATCTTCCTCCCAAAATTACTGACATCTACTGGCATCAGCTCTGGTTTCAACTGAAAAAGAGAAAAAAAGGGAAGAGATGAGTAGCATGAAAGGCAGGGTGGGATACATCTTTTCACACTCACTGTGCTTGTATTCCAATAAATTTGCATCCTTTAATGCACACTTGGATTGTTTTGCATATTTCACATCACTACAGGACATACCTGATCAAACCTCAGCTTCCAGGCCACAGATGACACCAGTTTTCCAGAGCTGGGTGGTGACATGGCCGCTGTTGTGTACATCGAATCAGTGTTTCTCCTCTGTTTGGACCTCAGCAGAGCCAGCGAAGCCTTCGTGCTGAGGTTCAGAGGATTGGGATTGTATGAACTGACACACCACGAATTGTAGACGGAGCTACGCAAAGCAGCCTGGGTGCCGTTGGGTTTGGTGTAGTTTAGGAAACACCAGCTGACTCTGCTCATGGTGCGCAGGCTAGGAAACTGGAAAAACTGCTGGACATCAGCCACATCTGTGAGTAGCAGAGTCTGACCAACGGCTCCAGGTAATCCTCCGCTTTGGTTGGCAGCGAGCTGAACCAGCATGCTGACAGGGATTTTGTTAGATGTAGGCTGCCCTGTGTTATCAGTATCTTCTGCATCATTGGAAGAGATCATTGACTCTGGGCTAGAGTTGGGCTCTGGAGCTGAATCGTCCACATCAAGCTCCTCTGGGGAGTCCCTGCCACCTGAAACTGGAGAACGGTCAGTGACAATCTGGAGAGGAGGGGTGAAGCTCTCAGCCCGGGGGACATCAGAGAGGTGGGGGGCAGAGGAACGGACAGGAATGGCAATCTTGGTGGCAATTGGGAAGTCACTTAGTGGAGGAGAAGAGGACATCCTTTCAGAATCATCCATTGAGCCTTCACTCTTTAGACGGGTTCTCTGACCTCGTCCTTTCTCAGACTTGCTGCTGCTTTCAGTTCCGCTCAGCTCCACAGCACTCATTTCTTTGACAATCTGTCCATACATTCTCTCCTCCTTCACTCTTTTCTGCTGCTTCGTCTCGATGAAGAGTTCAAGTGAGCTGGCGGGGGAAAGCATGCGCTTGCTGCCTCCGATGCCAGATCCTGAGGCGTCTGTGGTGGATATAGTGCCTGATGTTAGTGACAGTGGGATCCCTGTGTTCAGGCGCTGCTCTGGCAGTGAATCTGGACCCTTCCAGAGAGGGTAGCGCAGCAGTGCACCATCAGTCTGGCCCAGGAAGTGTGATAAGTTGAAACCTGCTCCACTCATCCCTCCTCCAACTCCTGTAGGTGGCTTGCTGACATTCAAAACCCCAACTGGGGGAGACATATTGCTGTTGTCAATGCTGCCTTGCCTTCCTGAGCCTAATCCTTGTACCCCACTCCCATGGGAGGCTATTAGCTGGCTAACACTGGTGTACATAACACTACCAAATGATGGCACATGGGTTTGGATCCGCACAGGAACCAGTAAACCAGGCAAGGAGGCCTGGGAGCCCAGGTTCTGGGTGGCAAAGACAGGTTGGATCTGCTGCAGGAGCATGGAGGGGGTGGTGGAGTTGGGCAAGGGGACCTTAGAGGAGAGGGAGCCTAAGTTTTGCTGTTGTTGCTGGGACAGAGGAGAAGTGCGAGATGAGAAGGAGGCAGCATAAATGTGAGAGTTTGGATTTTCTGACTTTCCGTCATATGTCTGTTGATCATGGATTTGCTGTAGGTGGTGCAGTTGTTGTTGTTTGTGGGGTAGGTGTCCAGCCAGGTTGCCTGGTGATCTGATGTGGAGTTTTTGGAGTTGCTGCTGGGCCTGGAGGGTCTGCTGCTGTCTAGGTGTCTGTTCAGCCTCCTGACTCCAGTATAGACCAGGCTGTGAAGGGGACCACGCACGATAAGGGGGACCACTCTGGTACTGCTGGATTATATCCTTGTTTATGACGTCATGACCAGGATGTTCTCCCTCAGATGATGAACCCTGGGCTTGCAGGCGATGTTGCTGGGACCTATTAAGGAAAAAAGATGATCAATTTTCTAATCTACATCTTAATATTAAAAAAACAATACTAGGAGTTGGTAGAACCAGTTGGAAAAATAGCACAGGCAATTGTTGAAAGAGTACTTGCACTATTTAATAAAAATGCTAATAGTACTTTGAGAGTTGCATAGAGAAACCAATATCTTCTTACCTGCTATAGAGAGGTTCATCTTGCAGGCTGTCCTCACTAATACTTTGTTGGAGAATATGCTGGTGATGCTGTTGATGTTGGTGAGGTCCTACACCTATACATATATAAAATAATAGATTTTGAAATGAAATTCTTCCCTTATATGAGGCAACACTGTTACAAGAATTGTCTAATTGAATGGGTAAATGTGGTCCACACACTGTAAACCCTGGCTCTGTTATTGAACAGAGAAAAATACAAAGGATGTTATCATGATACTGCGCTCTAAAGAAAGGTTTTGGGAAAGGATTACAAATGACTAAAATGCTGTAAATTGAGTTTTTACTTCAGCTTTAGTTTTAGTCAGGGGTGTTAAAAATGGAACATTGCACAAAATCTTAAAACCTTGGGCACACAATGTGACATGACAATTCAAGTGCTATGATGCAAGGCTTACCACCAGTGTTGGTGCCAGCTCTCTTGGGTCTACTGGCCACGTCGCTACTGCTGTGGGGAGATCCTGCTGGACCAGGCCATGCCCCATGTTCCAAACTCTCCTGTTTGATTGACATTTCAGAGCCCCCTGGCTCCTGGGAGACTGCCTCTGGATAAACACTCAGTGAAGCCTGTCAAATTTATGGAAGTGGGTAAGAACAGTGGGTCAGTCATTATGAAAAGAAATCTTATGATACTTACTGCAAAAGTAATAATAATGTAATGCTGATATAGTGCAAAGAAATATGGGTGACGTAGGTGCGGTGAAAAGACACCAGAAATATCTAATGGCGCCTTAGATCTTAACAAGGTCTTTTTTTGCTCTACCACAGAGGTCAGGGTCTATAGTAGCTCAAATAAAACAACAAAACAACAGCAGCAAGAATGTTTTAAGTGACAACTAAGAGTTTCAGTCTATTTTTTTAAAGAATTAGAATATTGTTTTACCTGTCGAACAAGATATCCCCGCCGGCGTTCCTTCATTGCAGAGGCACTGGAGTACAGCTCTCCCTGTCTGGAGGAGGACAGGCTTCCATAGTCAAACGATTTGCTGCGCATTTCAGGCAACTCTGTGGGAAGCGTACATGGTGCCTGCTCTGATGAAGATCTCCTCATCTCTCTCTGCTGGTGGTGGCTGGAATAACCACTGCCAGGCACAGTCAGAAACTCTGACTGCTTTGCTCCACCACCCGAAGCCAAAGAGTCATCCTGGTATAGAAACACAAAGACATTTTTCCCACTTTGCTTGGGAACATGCCATTTTATACAGGTGCTACATGACAGCATAGCCATGTCACTACAAATATATAACTGTAAAAATAATGTACTATTGCCATGTTAATACCAATGCAAGCAGTGTATACCACAAAGATTTTACTAAAACTCAGTGTAGTAGCTGAGACACGTGAAAGAACTAAACACAAAATAGGGTACCTGTTTGGTGGGTGACACAGACTTGAGGCCTTCATCTCTGTCAAAGGACATGGAAAGGGAAGAGGAGTGCGACAGGTTACTCTCCTGACTGGGGCTGCGAGAAAGACTGGTGCAGGTCGACTCAAAGCTCGACTCCCCAGACGAGTGTTCCATATCTGCCAGGCGCAGCCTCTTCTTCTTGGGTGGGAGCTTTTCTGATGGCATCTGGGAAAGTGTGTCACTCCTCTGTGGAAGCTGGAACTCCTCAACATGTTGCTGTTGCTTTTCTGGTTCCTTGGACATTGACGCTTCGGTATCCTTCTCAGGCTTGTCTGGCTCCTCTGGAGTCACCCTAATCTCAGGAACTTGAATGTTGGGTTGTCGGACTAGTTTGTGTGAGATGTGATAAGGCTGGCCAGGTGAAGCGGCAGCCGACAAAGGCGAAAGGGAGGCCAGGTCACTATCACTTTGTAGTGGCTGCTCCATGCTCTCTGTCCTGAGAAGGATTGATTCAGGACTTAGAGCATCTTCAAAGATCTCTGGTTCAGACTGCTCAGAGTACTGATTAGATAGAACTTTGTCTGATGGCTGATATCCTGGCTGCTCAAAGGACTCTGACTTGTCAAAGGAATTAGGACGACTGAGGGAGTTAGTGTGCTGGATGACTGATATGACATTCCCAGCTGCCTTCCTGCCCTCAGAGTCAGTAAAAAGTGCAATGTCCTCAGAGCACATGCTAGCACAGGTATCGAAGCTGTCAGACTGGCTGTGAGCGCTATGAAGAGAGCCTTTCCCTGTCGGGGTGGCTCTCGACCCATCAAGACTACTTTGTTTAAATTCATATTCCCCTATCATTTCTACTGAACCACTACAGCTACTGTCACAGTGCCCAGGGCTGTCATCATCATCCCCAACACTCTCCTCTTTCCTCCTTTTTCTTGGGGCTATTTCTGACATGCTAACTTTAGTACCATATGGACTGTAGGCAATGTGCTCTGGGACTCCTGGGCTGCGCTCACCAATCTTAATACCCAGAGATGATGCTAAATTCTTAGGCATGTGTCCATAGCCCTCAGAGTCTCCTACATGGGCTTCATTGGCTGAATGTTCAAATGCACTCTGTCTTGTGAGTCTGGGATGGCCTGGCGGGTAAAACACATCATCTGATGCTACCATGTTATCGAAGGATTGGCTGCCTCGAATCCCTTGGGGAACACTGAGGTTAGGAGGGGAAGAGGTTGGCATGGAGTTACTCCTAATAAGAGGCCCAGAATCTGATGGAGGCTCCAGCAGTCCTGTGCTGCTTTGGCAGGGTCCAGTTGGATACTGCTTGGGATCTCCAGAGATTCCCACATCTCCTCTGAAAGAGATATGATCATCTGGTCTCCTCCCCATGTCCACAATAGCACCTGGTTGCTTTAAACTAGCAAGGCTACTGGGGTCTGCCCCTGCCATGCCCACTGTGATAGACTGTCTCGATCTGGATTTGGTTCGATAGTACCAAGTCCGACCAAACATAATCTCTTCGTACGTCTTGACATTAGTATTTGGAGGGCTGATCTGCTGCTCTGCACTCTCAGAGCGTGAAAAGTAGCCAGAGTCAGTGCTGCCTTTGCTGTGAGGACTGAGGAGGTTAAGGGACTGGGACATGGTGAGGTCACAGTCCTGCCCTTTTTTGTCATTCAGCCTTAGAGCCAAACGTTGTTTGATAGTGGGGGAGTCATCCAGTGAATGCGCTCTCCCACCAGCCTGTGATGCCAACATGTGGTGTGACCCCTTTATGTCATGAAAGGGTGGACACTCCATCCCTGTGGAGGGAACTCCCCCAGGCTTGGGAACGATAAGGATAGGCACTTTCATAGATCCCATGGATAGCTCTTCAGCTGAGTCTGCATATGCTGGTTCTGCGCCACCTATATAGTAAGAAAGAGTGCAGTGTGATATATTTTGATGTATAACACAGACACACACAAAACAATGCAGGACTGAGTAAAATTTTGAGCAGAAAAGACATGTTAGGACTAGATGAGTGTGGTTGAACAGAAGCAGTGTGCAACACCACAAATTCAAATGTATTGTTGTAAACTGGTACATTTTTCTTTTCTTCTCTCTTTGATGTTTTAATTATTAGAAAAACAAGCTTAACACCTACTGATTTTACAAGAAATCAGCAGGTTTAGGAGCTTCCCAAACCTGTTGATTTCAAGTGAAATAGCCAGAGGTCAAGAAAAAGCATCTCTAAACAAATGTTTTGCCTTCTGAGAAAGCTGACTTTTAGGAGACATTTTCTGTTTTTATGGATAATTATAAGGAAGATGACTTTTTCAAAATGTTGTCTTGTAGAAAGAAATTGACCTGTATTCTTGTCAGCTTCAAAGGAGATCTGTGGGATGGGGCTGTCTTTGTCTGTCAGCATGGTAGAGCCCTCTACACCTTCCTCATCTGTGTCTGTACTCTGCTCTCCATCTGAGTGCACTTCGGCCTCGCCCACTGGGGATGCCTGGTCCATGTCCCCACTACGGGCCACAGCTAGCTCTGAAAATGGTACGAGTCCAGCTTTGATGGCATGAGCATGGGACTTGCGATGCTTGTAAAGGTTGCTCTTGGTTTTGAAGGAAAAGCCACAGGGTACACAAGGATATGGCCTTTCTCCAGTATGTGAACGGATGTGCTTCTTCAGGACGCTGGGCTTGGCGCAAGCTCGGCCACAGTAGTGACAGATGTACTTCCCAGGCTTTTTGGGCTTTTGCTCTTTTTTGCCATAGCCCTCCTCTCCTGGCTCAGGCCCTGACTGAGAATACTGTCCAAAGGAGCTTGGTAAACTGGGAGATTTCTGACGGGGAAACCTTCCTGCCGCAGCCCCGTGTGGGTGAGTGTGGCCCGGGTGTCCTACAGGGTACAGGTCATCCGAAGGCAACTGGCCAGCAAATGGCCAGGCATGAGGCTCCAGGCCTGGCTGTGGTTTGGCTCCTGAGAGGAAGCGCTCAGTTTGGGGATGTTGAGGGTATGGCTGGCCCAGGTGAAAGGAGTATCCCCTTGGGAACCCCTGCGCAAAGGGCCCTTGGGGGTCTTGAGATGGTGGGCCTCCTATGGCCCCAACTGCAGAGGGTCCAGATAGCAGCTTTCCAGAATTCCCTGTGATTGCGTACTTCTGCTGGGGTGCTGATACCCCGGTAGCACCACACGGCAAGCTCTCACGGTGTTTAGCCTCCGGGTCAGCAAAAGTGCTATGTTTGGTATTTGCAGAAGGCTCGGACGCCCACTTTCTTTGCAGAGGTGTCTTCTCCTTCACTAGTTCTTTATGTGAGCATTTCTGCCCTGCAGGAGCTGATTCACGGGGCTCCATTTTAGTGAAGCTCTTCTGTGGTTTAGAAGAGGGAGGAGAAAAGGGACGATGGGGGAGTTGGGAGGGTAGGTTGTGGAGGGTTACAAGGTCCCAAAACTACCAGGCATGATAGCTGAACCTTTAAGGGCTGCCAGCACGTTCACAGAAACAGGAGGTATCCGTCCATTGCTGAAACAGACTGATTGTAGAGCCAGGCTGGAAACAGGAGTCAGGAAGTGGAAAAAAAGGGGAGCTTTAGTGGATAACATCAGAGATGCTTCTCTCCTTTAGCCATTTTGTAAAAACTCTAATGTTCCTTTGCGTTGTTTTTGTATCCAGTTCATCTAAAGGCAGAAGAATCTTTGAGTGATCTGGAGAGAGCAGAAAAAGAAAACTTTGGTGAACTTGCACAGAGCTTTTAAAAACCAAAATTGTATTTAATAGATGTAGTAAATCATGGTTAACAACCTACTAAATATTCAAAGGGTAAATACTAACTTTTCTTCAGGCAAAAGTGCTTGTAGATCCTCTTTCTGTAGCTTCAAAAGTCATTCAGTTTTCTCACAAAAAGACCTGCAGCAAAACAGAAGAGAGAAAAAACTAATTAGTTTTGTGACCAAAATCATACATTTATACAACAATTACATTCACTGATGTACAGAACATTTAGCCTGACATCTCCCTCTTACCATACGTTGGTTTAGTGTTGATCTGACATTTTGGCTGCTAAACACAACACACTACCATATACTTTGTTGTACAGAGAGGACTCATTAAGTTGTCAAGTACATGCCTGATGTGTGAATGTAAATGTCATTGATTGCTCAGTTAGTTTCTTCACACTGGAATCCATCTGTGCTTTTTGCCTTTTCCACCCCTTTCTCCTCCCTCCCGCCCTCCCTCCTCCTTCCACTCAGTGAGTCACCGGTGAAAAGCAAACCCACGCTGTTCCTAAAAAGACACAAAGGCTTATAAATAGCGCGGTGGAAGTGACGTCGGAGTGTCATAATGTGTGTAGGCGTCCAAAAAGGCCAAGTCGAAGAGGAGCCATCAGCACTAGCACCTTTCGTTCTTTTCTGAGTGTCATAGTTTGATATAACTTGGTATGTGCCTGGTTGAAAAGCAAACAAGAGAACATGCACTCACGGAGAAGCTAAAAGAGACACACAGACATAGATGTGGTGCATGCAGGCACTGCAACTGCAATGCAAAACTACAGGAGACACAGTGCATATGTGTGTTTCCGTTGTTTAACGTTTCTTAACCACACCAACACCTGACAGCAGGAGAAGCACAGAGCCGCAGAGCACACATAAACATGCCTGCTGAAGTTGCATTTTTTTTTTCGCTTTGTATTTCCTCATCTCGGGGTTTAAACAACCTCCCTCGCACTCTGATTGCGACACACACACACACACACACACACACACATCTATACACACTGTGGCCTCAGTGCTGGTAAGCAGGACTCAGTGACGTGTGTGTCTGGGGGCCCAACGTGAGATCTATAAATAGCACCTGAGGAAAACATGCTTTATTCTTAGCAGCAGGAACGTTAAATTTGGGCTACCTTGTGTTTTTCAAATGTAACCCCCCTACTACACACACCCATGCACACACACACAGACACACAAACGCATGCCAGAAACATTATCTCAGACTTGGGTCATATTTTTGTGTTTTCCATGGTGTTAAGAGTGCAAGAATGTGGCATGAAACCTAAAAGACTGACTCCTGACTCCTCTATTGGGTAAAAATGGGTATTCGGTTCAACATCAAAGTTGGGATGATGCTGATTGGAGGTAAATACAGGCCAATGTAGACTATCTTTGGTCATAACTTGGAGGCAAAGTTGGTAAGCAAGGCCCAGAGGGACCCTTTCAAACAGGATAGAGTGAATGTTACTATTCAACTATGGTGAAACCCTCAGGTATCAAGAATAAATGTAGGTTTAGTGAAAAACATCTCCTTTTAAATCACTCGACAGTTTATCCAAACCTCCCTGATTCATCTTTAATTTATGACTCAAAGATGAGTATTCATGCCTCTGCATTTCATTATAGCAGGCTTTCTATTATCTGACACCCACAAGAAGAAATGGAAGTCACATGTGGGACATAAACCCTGACATGGCAACATGCCCTCTTAGGTTACTCAGAGATTCATAAAAATTGTCATGATAAGAAGGCTGAAAAGAAAGATGGTGAGGAAGCAAGGAAGAAATCCTGTGCTATGTTTGATTATATATGATTTGCATGGACTATATTGGAAGGTATACTAAATTCAGACAATGTACTTGAGTTAACTTCTACAACAGGTTCTAACTTTTGAAGGAGATCCTTTTGAAACACCAACTTAACCAGCTTCAGAGTAAAATTATTCACTGAAAGTTGGACTAACCAAAAAAAGCTCAACCTTTCTCATCCCAACCTATACATCCACATTTAGCCTCCTGACCAATCATTTTGAACTACTACTAGCACTCCTACTGTACCTCTTGCTGCCATTTGGGGTCGCCAATGGAAGAACCTGCTGTCTGCAGTCTTACCATCTGCTATCACACACACCTCAACAGCCACCTGACCTCCTTGACTCACCCACCCATAATAACCCAGCAGTGAGTGTGACCTTAAAGCATGCAGATAATTCTTGAGTAAACTTGTCTTTAACCTTATGTAAGGTGACTGGTTTTATAATGAAAGTTTTCAATGGTCACAGTCTGCACAGTGAGTGGGAGCATGTAGTGAATGGCTTACATAAAGCTTTATTCATACATTCACCAACACAACCTGCCCCAGTTCCTGTGCGTAGGAGAGACATAGCTACTGGCGCTGTTTGTGTGTGTGCGTGTGTGTGAGCGTGGGAAGCATATGTGCCGGTTATGTGTGTGTGTGAGTGTGTGTATGTGTGTGTGTGGGCTGGCAAAGGGCAGGACGAGACACCCAAGTTGTAGGTAGGTCAAAACAAGGCGCATTCAGAGGCTATACTCAGAGGTAAAAATAGTAAGGCACACACTCTCAAACACTTGCACACAGTGATTTATCAGAATGCTTTAAATAACCAGAGTTACTTAACATAAAGGAGCAGAGATCAGCTTCACTTTCATAGACATAGAAATAGGACTAGGTGCTGCATGCTTCTACTTCGAATAACAGACCTGAGAGGTTTCTCCTTTGTATTCGTGTGTAGGCAAATTGAATGGTCCTGTTTGCACTATAATGTGTCTTCAGTTTTCCAGTCACAAGCTCTAAGCACAAGTGTAATAAATGCATCAGCACATTCACAAGATATTTAAATCCCACCACTTGAGACACAACCAGTAATATCCAGGATGCTATAAAGCATGTTTAGCATACAGGACATACAAACACCTCCATGAATTTATTGACAGACTACAAAGCTATGCACAAAGTTGCAGCTAAATGATAAATAAATAAATAGGAAATGATTCACAGCTCACAACTACGCCAAGGCTGTGAAAATGCTATGGTATACGTAGCTGTTACATGCCTACTGAAGCACTTAGTGAAGACTATGAGAAATGTGGCTGCATAGTCTGGGCTGCTTGAGTTTCAGATGACATGATTATTCATAGTGAAGACAACATGAGGGAAACCGAAAAAAGCAACAACAGAAATCTTCTCCTTGTCAATAACTCACATCTAAAAAAGCAGTCTCAACTGCAAACCTTCTGGAAATGTTGGTCTCACTGAGTTTGCAAGGCAGCAGTCACCTGAAATGAGCAATGAGACGAGGCAATTAACCCCAAAAGCTGCTGCCTGGTTTGACTGGCATGCTGTCTTAAAAAATACACCTAAATTACACAATTTACCTAGGACAGAAAGTGTAAAAACAAAAAGAATTGAGATCTTTCCACAAATCCTTCAATGTCCTTAAGCATCTGTGGCATCCCTGTGGAAAACTATCCACATCTAAACTTAAAGCCATGATATTTAATCAAAATTACGTTATTTTTCAGATCTGATTTAAAAATTCATCCAACATGAATAGTTTACTCCAACTAGATTCTGTAAAAAAATAAAAAAATTCTGTGGAACTTGTTGCAACCATGAAGCCATTAGTGACTCAGCTGTGACCAACAGTCAGGTGACAGAAACTCAAGGACTTTTCAGTCAAACTGGGTTGAACTGCAGGCTGTGTTCAAACATAGCAAAGAGGAGACAAGTATGGAAACAAATTAAAATGTAAGTAGAAAAATATCTATGGCATGTAGTCTATTTTTCTAGTATGAGTAACAGCTGTGGGAACTTGGAAAAAATGTTGTACATGCTGATTACAGTTTTTTTCTTTTTTAGCTTTTGAAAAATAAATGCAACTTGTTTTTTCCTGTTGTGATTTATGGCATTATAACGATGTCACACTGCACAAGGAACATTTCAAAGTTCTCTCTACTCCTAGCAATGGTTGTGATGTTTTCATAGCATAACATAATATAAGCAACAATATACCCGCCATACATTGTGGCAGTGCTAAACCAATGCCCTGCTATAAATCTATACCTACACTGTAGGTGTCTGTAGAATAAATGCAGGTAACCTTCTGTGTAAAGTACAAACCCAGTTGTGTTGTGAGATATGTAAACACAATTCTCCTAATTTAACAAAGAAGTCATATTTCTTGAACTGTGAAAATGGCAATTCTTTTGGACACTTTATTTGTCCCCGGGGGGCAATTCAATTTTTGCATATCCCAGTTGGGGTCAGAGCGCAGAGTCAGCCACGGTGCAGCGACCCTGGAGCAAGAAGGGTTGAGGACCTTGCTCAGTGGCCGCAGTGGGGGCTCCATCCACCGACCTTCCGATCAGCAGCCCAGCGCTTAATCCGTTGCGCCACTACTGCCCCAGATTTGATAATTATTATTAATTGATCAATTTGATAGTAGCTTTTATTACTTGATAGTTTTCACTATTTCACTATTTGTTAGCATGGACACATTTTAGCCTGTAACAAATCTCTTTGCGATGGTTTGTCCTGCTGTGGCCTTTCCAACACACCTGTCCTTCAAGAATTCCTAAGGATATTACCACTGTGTCTCAGTAACCCAATTTCCTTGGACAAAATGTTCTTTGGACCTCTTGAGCTTGACAAGACAGATGTTGTACGGGCGCTTGTTATGCAAAGGGGCTGATGGAAGGGAAGCTACAAGGGAATCAGGAGAACTGAGGTACTTGCAGGTATGTACAAGTACACTCATACACACATATGCCCAAACCCTGGAGGTATGAACACTGTGTGGGCATTAACCATGCAGTAAGAACAAAAGGCTGTGTGTGTGTGTGTGTGTGTGTGTGTGTGTGTGTGTGTGTGTGTGTGTGTGCGTACGTTGGTGCTCTATGAAGTGTGTGGGAGGCTGTTCAATCCTGAGGGCTGAAGGCTCTCTCTCTCTCTCCCTATTTTTCTTTCACTTCATTTCATCCAGCCTCATTGGAATGACAGTCGGGAATAATGTTGCCAAAATGACAAGATAATAGATCAACATTTGTGCAAATCCCCTTCCCTCCTTGAATCATTATCAGAGTGTGGATGCGTGTCTGTGTGTCTCTAACACACAGAGACACACACACACACTCAGCAATAATCCCTCTCCTACAGTGTCTTGTTCAGATATGCAGTAGATAAGCCTCTCATTTACTTTCAATGAAAGACCCAGACGAGGGCAGAGCGGGCTTCTGCTATAACTGTGTGTATTTGTGTGTGTGTAGTGGCTAGTTATTCTTAAATTGGCCCGCCGGGGTGCTGCATACCAACTCGAATGGCTGGAATTCCTGTGACACAAAAACAGAGAGAAAGCATCTCTGTGTGCGTGTTCCCCTGTCTGTCACCCTTCAGCGTACGCAACATAATACGTTTATATTCAGAAAGCCATAGCCAGAATACAAATAAACAATGAGACGTAGGTTTCAGGTTTGATACTGCATGATTCAGACTACAGGACAGCAAGGAAGGATGCAAGACAAAAATAAAAGGAGGGGAGAGAGGGGGGTAAGGAAACAGAAAGGACAGAAGGATACGGGACATAAATATGGAAACAAGTATGTACTAAACGGGACAGGAACACTAAAGAACAAAGCAGGGATGCTGATAAGAGAACAATAATACATTGAGGAAATAAGGATGTAGGGATACAGTCGAGGAATGCAGAGTATTAACTTACAGGAACACAAAAGAGGGAACAATTAATGGAAAGAACTGGTGATGGCTGAGGACAGGAAAGGGAAAAGAGGACCTAAAAAGAACACAGGCGAAGAACACAAGGGAACAAGGGTGCGAGAGGAGGGACAAGGATTTGAAAGACAGAGGAAGGATATCAGGAAGAAAGAACAGAGTAAATATAAACTCCAAGAGGGCAGAGAAAAGGGAACACACATTCGAGAAAGTGCAGACAGATGGAAAAAGGATACAGCATAAAGAAGAGGGAGACAAAAATCAGGAGGGAGAATAAAAACAGTTCGTGGAGAGTAAAAAAGACCGGGATGAAGGACATGACTGAGGGGAAAATGGGACAAAGGAAGCAGGTGAGAAAAGAGGATGCAGGAGATGTACAAATGAGGGAAACAACACGACAGAGAAACCTGAAATATGTTTTGGACATAATGAAGAGGCGAAAACAAACGCCACAAAAAGGGGGCGAGGAAACAACAGAGTGAGGAAAAATGACAGAAAGCAAGGATGAAGGAGAGGAAAACATGGCAGAGACTGAGGAGAGACAAAATCCAAAAGGATTACAAGCATACAATTTAGGGAACTGGGGCACAACACAAAGAATTCAGGTGAGGTAATGGTGTGTTTTGAAATGGAACCCAGCCGGCGAGGAAGAGAGTCGTGCCAGCTGGTGTCAGGTGCCACCAATCCTCCAGCACACACACACAGACACACACACTGATATATGTATACCAAATACATGAGTCCATGGATTAGACACACACATAGTCGCACACAAAGGCTGGGTTCGTATTTCTGAGCAGTAGGCGAAGTGTTCTGGTACTTTGGGTGGTCAGACGCTAAGTAAATTATTTAAACGTGTTACTAATGGTTTCCATTCAGTGATTAACCACTTTATGCAGCCATAGAGGGAGAAAGAAGGAGAAGGGCCGACTGAGGGCAGCTGGCAGTGTGTTTGTTTTTTGGCTCTGCTCTGTTTGGCCCCAACTGGACCGAAACCGCACACACCTCCATTAAAACCCTACCTTTGTTTTACCTGCAGGGACGCACAAGTTACTGGAACAATAAGCTGGACTGCAGAGAGAGTGTAGGGATACAGTGTGTGTGTGTACAATTGGAATTGATCCATCTACTGGCGTAACAACCGAGTATGTTAACCGCCCTTAATCCATCTATAGATTTAGGGCGGTTAATTCATTACAGTGCCGGTTTAGCCTGCTAATCACACTCAATTGCCGTTTTGTTTTTACGTCATTAGTCAGTCAGACAGTGTGTTCCCGTGCCAACCGGTGACCAAGTATCCCTCCCATCCACTTAATGTTTGTTGGTAGAAAAATTATGCCCATTTAACTGCTATTTCTATGAGTTGATTTAACAGCCATGTCAATCTCCTACCAGGCCAGAATCCAAGGAGTACCGCTCATATTGGATGAAGCTCAAGATTTATGTCCAGAGCCAATACTCAACGAGTACTGTACGACCACATAATTGTCCCTAACCTCTGAATATAACTTATAGGCATGTAATACAGCACCAGCTTAGATTTAGACATAGTAAGGTTGCTACAATAATAAACATGTGGTTATGGTTTTGAATGATCATAGTAGAACAAACTGTTAGAAACAAACAGCAGCTTCCTGTGTTAAAGTTCACTGTTTGATTGACCCATCCATCAACCCCATGGACCTTGTGGCACAGCTCCTGCATTGCTCCTATCATAACAATTCTGGCCACTAGAGGGTGCTGTCACAATAAACAGCAACTATGGATGGTAGCTCGCTCAACTGACTGACGGGGTCAATGAGGTGATGGATAGGACCCATGTGACTTTCATGTAAAACACTGAGGTTCAGGTTACAGTCTTACCAGAGACAACCTTGACCTTTTCCTGATTGCAGTTTTCTCTGTTCTCTGTGTGTTTTAGTTGCCTAACTTTAACTATACATCACATACAAACTCCAATCCTTGCCCTAACCTTACTGTAGTTGACACACAAAGCTCATGTAGAAACAGTTGGTAATAGATGTAAAACACAAAACCACTGATCACAATCTGGATTTTGCTAAACTGTCCAATATTTATATTTTTCTTTGGCCATAGGATTATCTCAACCACACTTGTTAGCATCTTTGTTGCTGCATGTTTCTTCACTGCGATTTTTTTTCCTTTGGAACAGGAGGATGACATCCCCATTTTATCCAGCCTCTAAATCTCTGATACGGTTAATTACGGTAAAAGTTCGGTATTTTATGGGAACTGCATTTTTTTTAGCTATTTTAATGTGAACTGTCCTTAAAAATATGTTAGAAAATCACAAGAACACTTTCAAAAAAAGGCATATTTTGGTCCTAATTGTAAAGAAAACTTGCGAAAGTGTTAAAAAAAATGTATTAGGTAAGTAAGAAATACTTCCAAAAGTGGTATCAAGATCCATCTACATTTCCTAGAGAGACTAACAGAAGTTCATAATTCCACATTAGACAGAAATTGTGCCACTTATTCAAGTATAAGTGCCGAGTCTGATCATGAACATTAGATCATGCAGAAAGTAGGAACACAGTTCTAACAATTTGCAGCGTAAAATCAGTTAAATGAAATTAAGAAAAAAAGAAACTGAACTTGGTCAAAACAAAGCAAGATTCACAATGTCAACAAAAGAAAAGGTAAAAAACAAACAAAAAAAAGTTAAATGGAAAACAGAGACCAAACAAACTCAGTCTCTGTCTGGTTAAAAAACATCATAATGAACTGTATAAATTGAGAACAGGATTGTGGTTTTACAAGATTATTATAATCTGAGCAAAATGTGAAGAAAGGCAGTCGTGCCTGAGAGAAAACATCCCTTTTAATTCTGGGTGAAAACAGAAACAGCGTATGTGTGAACCGCAGGCAGGCCGACTGGAGGTCGCTGCAAAGTTAAATTTAAAACATTTTAAGAGCATCCCGGTGCCAGGCCAAATAAAATTTAAGGCCAATTTCACCCCCTGCCACAACTTTTATAAATAAAAATACACTTGCTCAGCAGTTGCATTACAATACCTGCTTTCTTACATGCGGCCGGGTAAAAGTTTTATGCAACTCTGTGTTAAAGATTAAAAAGTCAAGTGTGAATTCTGTTGTTTTGCATGAGGTTTGCATCTTTGTGAAAATTGGAAACATCACCTTCCTTCTGCACCGCCACACCTACTGTGCCCTTGAGCAAGGCTGCTGAGCTCAAGCTGGTCCAGTGAAGGCCGACAGCAGGAGGCTGTGGTTTAACCAGGAAGCCCCCAGCATGAAATCAGAGCAGCTTTATAAGCAAGAAGAGGGCTGAGCAGATCTACTTACTGACTGAACACCTCATGTTTATAAAGGGTTCTCACTGTTTAATTTACATTTTAGGTGTTGATTTGCAACACTTCATAGGAATACACAACCCACTCCATCCCCACCATCCACCAACATGTCTCCTTTACTTCTATTTCTGTTATTCACTTCCTACATTTCCCAAAGAGCTTTTTGACAGCCTCTAAAGAAAGTGCCTGAGCTGGTTGCTGTCACCTCTGGGTTATACGTGTAGGTGGTCAGAGAGCTTTTCCAGTCGAAACACACAGAGACTTTCTCGTAACCCGTCCTGTCTTTTACTGGAGCTGCATTGAATTCTGGTCTATTTTCTGCTTTTGTGGGTGCAAAAATCAGCCTCTCTGCCTCTTTTACAAAAGATTTTTTTCTCTTGCCAGAGCGTCGAGTGGCGCTGCAAGAAGGCAGCGCTAGAAAGAAGCCTCTCGCTGTTCGATTCTGAGGGACTGGCAATGAATTCTGGGTGATTATCGTTTTAAAGCAGGTCATGCATTTGACAAAAAAATAGCTGACAGAGTTTTAAAAAAAAGCAAGACAATGAAAAAATCTAATAAATAATACATGGGGAGAGATTAAAAACACCAAAATGAACCTAAATGACCAAGAGCAGTATTAATAAACTATCACACAGTCAGTCGGTTAAGTTTAACATCTAGTTTTTTAGGTTAAATGAACATGTGCTTAAGTCACTACGCATGTTTTCTGATAGAATAAAAACATGCTGTTGGCGAATATTTAACTTAGAAGTTTGCTATTACCTTTTTTGCCATTTGCCAAATAAACAAATGACCAACATTTCCAGATTAATGTTAGCATAAAGTGTCATTCAGTTAAAATTACATTTCATTCAGCGTGTGTTTGATACTTCTGTACCTCAGACAGTTGCAGTTAAAACTGAGAAACGCATGGTAGTTTTTACAGGATATAGTAGCTTCTTATAGACTGTAACACTGTGATAATGTAAATATTCCTGAGGTGTGTTGAGCACAAAGGATGGATATAGCACAGGACTTCTGGAGAATTTAGAACACTCTGTTTGGGCTTCGTCGAAGGAACGCATTACAAATCAAAGCACCTCCAAGCACTACTAGTATTACTTCAATTACAGCTCGTTTAATGATGAAATATAAAGTTATGGATGATAAATAATCTCCTCTAACAGTCTCTCCTCATACCAAACAAGCACAACTTGTCTTCCTGGCACATACAAGTCAGCCCGCTTGTGGTGTGGACAGTCTTAACGGATTTGGGTGAATGAGGAAATTCACGTCACAAGTACCCTTGCGGAGGCAGAAAGCATGAATTGGCCTTAAAGAGCAGCTGTGGCTCAGGTGGTAGAGCAGGTTGTCCACTAATTGCAAGGTTGGTTTTCTACAGGTCCCTCCACATGCCCAAGTATCCTTGGGCACAAAATGAAGCCTGATAAGTCTGTTGACACCAGTGTGTGAGTGCGTGTGAAGGGGAAGCCTTGTAAAATGCTTTGAGCAATGCTGGTAGTAAAACGCTATATAAGTGCAGAGCATTTACCATAAACACACTTAAAACCTGAGGTCTTCTGGCTAAAAGAGCCAAATTCAACTGACAAAGTTCGGACTTAAGGGAAGCATTAGACTCTCCCTTGATTAAATGCTACACATTCTGAAGTGACTATTTACCGATCGCTGCCTTGGCTTTACTGGCATTTGAGGGACACAAACCAAAAGAGTGAAGAACAGAGTAGAGGACTACAGAAAATTACAAAGCAGAAGATGACTTGCTTCCTTTTACCCCACGTAAGTTCATAAGAACCTCAAACCTCAAAATCCATCATCATCCTGCTGCTGAAATAATGTTGGCTAGATTTAAGTTCCTAGCAGTTGGCAGATATAACGTTGAAGAAGCAACGTTTCCATCAACACAACTGCACAAACTGTCGGATCGTACCAGCATTTATGGCTCCAGCATTTCAGTTCAATTCAATAGATCTCGTTGCTTTCTTGTACACTGAAAAAGAATTGCTGGACCAACCTAAATGAATGGCTTCAGTCTTTAACCCGTATTTGATTTAAGTTTATCTAGATTAAGCTAACAAGTCATATCAATGAGATCTGTTTAAGTTAGATGTCATTGAATTATTTAATTTCTCTCAAATCAACAGTTTGCATTGTTGATTGTTGAGTCCAACTTTACCGACACCAACAAGGGATATGAGGTACCGGAGACCAGATGCTTAATCCAGTTTCTCTTTGGTTATAGACAACTCCACAATAGTGGTGATGCATGAGCTGCAGTCAGTTTTAAGACAAACACTCTCACTGTCAGGTGTTGTCATTTGAGCTTTTCAGCTAACCTCAAAGTCAGTCACTGCACCACCAAGGTTTAGGCACCATCTATCAAAGTCGTACAAAAGAAAACATTGCTTTGCCGCTTTCTGGTCTGAATGGGCACTAACAAGGACACAAATGGGCCCGTGAAATACACGGCCAATAGCTGCTCCTAGCATTACGGTACAGTGTTGGAGGCTTGAGTTTCACATGAAACATCTAAGGAGGGTGTTGTGATTGGCCACAGAAGCAGAAATAGAAATAGATTCATTTCTGAGACTAAAATATCACCACCTAAAAGTGATTATTTCAATATCTCCAGAGTGTGTGCTCTGTGCAAAACCACCATCATTTTGTCATCCGAGGACTTAAATTGCCCACTGTTCATGTTGAGGCAACCATGTTTGGTTTTAATTTAGTGCTGTCAATCATTTGTTCGACAGAGGCATCGCTGCAGATCTGGATTTGAAAGAGATTACGTGTGTGAAGAACAGAGAGGAGAGGCTCTCCAGAAACGACTGAAATTAAATCTAAAAGAGTGTGAGGGAGATGAAGCAAATGAACTTCATCTGAACCGTGATGCGCACACACACACACACGCACACGCACACGCACACACACTCACACGCACACACATATACACACACGAGAGCGGACTTGAGCAGACACCTTGTAGACAGTGATTTACAGCAGATAGGAAGTCAATTATGCTACTGGATATTTCTGTCAGAAAAAATATGATAATATGTGTGTGTGTGTGTATGTGTATGAATATATGACTGTGTGTTGTGTGTGTGTGTGTTGGTGCCCTGAATAGAGTGAATGTGGGAGGTGGCAGCACAGGCAGGTTTGCTGAGACAGGATGAGGGTGTATGTGTGTGTGGGAGTAGGAAGTTTTCAGTGTGCCAAGGTTACCGTTCTGCTGCTGCTGCTGCTGAACTACTGTTATAAAAGCTTTTGTTACACAACGGAAATACTCCAAACTTAACACTGCTCTGTGACGGAGGAGGAATCTAACTTTATGATCTATTGCTTCGCATTCATCGGGGCACTTTTTTTAAGTCAAAATTTTAAGGTTGTCAGACTGGAACTCGAGCTCTACATCCTGTTTGCATCTTAAAAATCCAAGACCATCTCTGGGATGTTGTGAACAGCCATGACTTTAACTGCACTGGGATTTAAAGAAGTTTTCTTATCTATGTTGTAACCTGAAGACAGCCATTTAGATTAAATCCTCTAAAACATAAATTTGCTTGTAAGAAAATTAAGAGATATTTGTTTACAGGACAAATAATAGTGCTGTGTTTTACATTCTCACAGGTTCTTATTTCACCTGTTGGCTTCACTCATTGCACAAATGCAAATACTGTCCCATTAGGTTAGCAGGTCCACAACCTTCCTGCAGAACTGGGCTACTTTTGTTAACGTGGGTTTAATTTCTTTGTCCGCTGGTTGGATTTTTTTCATGCAAATTACATGAATGATGCCTGTGTGTGTAATCATATTTTAAGTGACACACTTGACAACACACCACTTGAGCCCAGTCCCACTGCCAACTCACATACTGCTGTTCTACTCGGACCCCTGGGCATCACATCTGAATGCACTAGCTTCTCTTTAGCATCACTTTTCAACATGCAGGGAAGTTCGAAAGACCTAGAAAATTTGTCGCATCAGAAACAGACATCATGAGTATGCAGTCAAAGTTGTCAGATGGTGTCATCACTGTCATTCCTTTTCAGGCACGAGGATGAGAAATTTGCCTCGTAACAAGTGGTTCATGTTGTGAAAAAGTGTATCTTAACCCAAACCCTGAAATTTTCCTAATCTTAACCAAGATGTTCTGGTGTTTAAACTTAACCAAACAGCGAGGGAGGATTAAACTTGTGGAAAAGTTGCAGTCTGACATGGGGCATGAACTTCAGAGAACTCCTGGGTGAAGTCCTGTTGACCTACACAGCCAGCATCCCCTGTTGAGACTCTTTGAACCTGAGAAAACTTATTCCCACGACTGGCACCAATATTAAAGGACACTTTGCGTGTGTGTCTTTGAAATGACAGTAGTTTCGACAGAATGGCCGTCTTTGTTGCTCTGGGAATCTGGGAATCCCTGCCGCCACGTATTTTGAGTTCTGGTATTTGGCTGAATTTGTCTTACAGACCTGTAAGGCCTTGTCCATAGGTGACGTGTGGGAAGGTTTAAAAATGTGATTACAGGTGAAAAATGACCCACTAGTTGTGGAATGCAACTAGATTCAACCCTAAGTCCATTTGATTTTTACACAGTTAATCCTCTCATGACCCTTCACATTTATCTAAAGATGCCAACTGTAAATTAAAGTGATAAAAACCCCAACCCACTTCAAAATATTGGTTATCCAGTGATGCATCGAAAATGACAATCTGCATAACAAATACTTTTAGTTTTCATACTAAAAGATAATACTTTTATATTATCAATAGGCTTCTGAATACACAACTTTATCTTTTCTCTTGTGCAAATGCTGCCGCGCTCAAACATGTAAACTAGACAAGCAATAGTGGTTTTTAAAAAAAGTGGAACAAAAAAACGCCTACAGTGGAGGGTGGAGATGAAGTTTAATTGGTCAATAAAATTTGCACAAAAAAAGCAAACAAATCAGATTGAGGAGGAAACATGAGTTTTCAAGAAACTATTTCTAACCCACGGATGCACTCACAGAAGAGCCTGCAGGGTTTTAAGATGGAGAGTAAACACAGAATGAGGGTCTTTGTTTGTTCTCTTTTTATATACATATATATTCTCTTCCAGGCTGGCTGGTGGAATAAATACAGTAGATTATGAAAATGTACCAGCAATAGACAAAGTTTCCACACAGCGGACCAAAACCACTGATGGATGATTGTGTTTAACTCCAAACGTGTGCGCCGGAGTGAGACATGTGAATCCATGACTGCTTGGTGATTTTGTATGTGTACATGTGTAATTACGTGTGTTCAGTCCTAAAGTCTTGTGAGGTGAGGTCACCCTCTGCTCTGTTTCAGCGCTTTCCAGTGTACACAAGTGATGTGTGTTAGCATGTGTGGTTGCAGCTTCACATGGCACACACATACACAAGAACACTGTTACCATATTAGTCCTGGAAAAGCACCTTTAAACGATAATTTCTCTCGTTGTCATGGTGAAAAAACTGTTGAATTGCCTGATAGAACACGTGCACAGATGGCACCCTCGTCTTTTACTGCACGACAAAAGACAGAATCAGCGGTGGCAAATAAAATGACTGTTTGACATCTCAAATTGTTTTCTAATTTACTCCCTCTTGTTTGCTGTTCCTTCTGTTTTCTCTTAACTTCCGCCATCTGGTTCACATTAAAATGCTTCTGGCAGCTCGTTGGGGATACTCCCTACTCGTCCCTGGAAAGCGCTAATTGTGAAACCTGTAAAGGAAGAGTTGGGTTTCATTACGAGCCGCTTGAAAGTACGGCAAAGTAGAGTTGGTCTCAACGCACGGGTAAATGTGTGAGAACAGTTTTTCTGCTAAACAGTGTGGTGACTATGAAAAGAATCTGTTCTATTCACTGAGGCAGTAAGTGTTGTGTAAATGTACATCATGGTGAATTTACCATTCCAGCCCTACGGGTACCGTTACTGGTGATTTATTGGCTTTTTTAAAACTTCTGTATGTTATTAATGTCCATTTTGGCTTTTGGAAACGTTGGTTGCCAAAACCACAAGCTCCATTTAGCAACTGTCCTGGAGCTACCAATTGTATTAAATGATGTTCCTCAGCAGATCCTGATCCTACAGAGCTACTTAATGGACCTTGTTGACTTTCAGTCTCGCCTATTAAGCCAAGATGGGTGAGAAGCATCTCAATCTGCTGTGGGAGGAAAGAGAAAAGCTGCTAATCTTTGATATTATTTTGTCAACTTTCTGTTTTTCTTTCTATTTCTTTATTCATTCGACTCCAAAGCTACCCGCAGCTGCTCTGAAGAGGCAAAAAGGGTTTTCACACACACCCTGTGGTTAACATGGGAAACATAATGTGACACAGCACCAATTCAGGCTGTTAAAGAATTCCATGTTCCATGTTCTGTCTCCTGGCACACACCAGCACATACAGTATATACACTGTACCTACAGAGTTTTCTTTTCCGAGACAGCGGTTCTTCCACAGCTGTGGCTGTTTGACCAACATGTTTCCATTTAACAGAGAAAGCAAGAAGAGATGGAGAAGGAGATGGAGGAAGGAGAGAGAGAGAGAGACAGAGGGGAGGGGGGTGAAGAGGTGAGGAAGGGAAAAACAGGCGTCCTGTTGGTGTAAATTGCCAGTGGAAAAGAGAAGGCAGTCATATTTTCCACAGGGCTGCTGGGCCAGCCTTGAAACTATTACTGAGTTAGTCCCATGCATGTGTGTGTGCGTGTGTTTGTGTGCGTGCATGCGTGTAGCTTCATTACATTTTCCACAACAGTTTGCAAAATGCACCAGGAAGCACGATGGACAGAGGAAGGGGTAGTCGGATTTGTTTAGTGGATGGACGCTCTGGTTTTACGATGTTCTGTGTACTGGAAGATTTTATAGTTTGTTAAAGGTTCTCCTGTGATCCAGCAACAACCAATAAGCACCTTTAAGCCGCTCAAAGAACTTATATAATTTTAGAGGCTGGTGGAAGTACTGCCACATGTCTTGGACATGCTGTGATGGAAATCTTTGTGGAACCGTCCAGGGTTGTCCTCTTTCCCTTGAGATATTTTGCAGGCTGGCAGAGGTTCCTGGTTAGATCTGATCTAAAACCTTAACCTGGAGAAATTTTCAAGGTCAGAGACCCCTTAAAACATTCAGTGTATACCTGCTCAACTTGTAAAGGTAAATATCTTCTAAAGATTGAGGCCTCCATTGTTAGAAGCCAACAAAGGTCTGGAAAGTTCTTGTCAAAAGAAACATCTTTTTAATGAGATTGTGGAAACCCTGAGTCACACCAAGTCACTTGACTTGCTGTAAGCTCGATGACATGAGCCAGATTCAGTTCCTCTGCCCGAATCTCCATCTGATTCAGTGTTTAATCAGCAGTTCTCAGTGCACATCATTCCCTTACATAGATGCTGGTGGGGGCCTCCGTCACCTTGTAGTAGTCTCAGTAAGCGCATTATCATCCATCTGGTCAGTGACAAATAGAAGATAACCCAGTAACATCTGCAACCTCTTGTGAATAAATCCATATAAAATCTCCAGTGGAGTTGTTGGACTGAAAATGAACAAAAAGGCAGTTTAGTGGCGCTGGGGCTCGAACCCTCAACCTTCAGATGCAAACCCAGAATGTCAAAAGTGTTGTCAGAAATGACAGATGTCTAACTATGTGAGATCAGTTTGTCATTAGTGCTGCATAGAAGTATCAGTAGAGTCATTTCATTTAGCACAGTTCCAAGAGTTACGGTGTAGAGAACACATCTTTGTGAGCCCTATGGATCCTCAAACTGTATTGGGTTTGGTGAAAGGTTCCAAAAGGCTGTTGTCTGAGATCAGTCTTACTGGTTTGGAAGTTTTGCTTGTGTGTACTTGTGCAGGAAGAGGTCACTAAAGATTTAGGGCTTAAACTCACTCAGCACACTATTTTCTATGAGAAGGGACACATTGACTTCCTCACCTCAACACCAGTATCAGTGGATCAATGTGCACAGTCACTCTCAGTCCATAGTAGCTGTGAGTTTGCTGGACTCTCACTACATTTTAGGGGTGGTCATCCTCACAGTTTTTCACAAAGCGTCACTTTTCTACACTAGGCTTCACTTTCGGCTACGTTCTGGGTTCAGGTCTCGGTTTTGAGTCAGAGTATAAAATTTAGGTTTTGGTTTCACATCTCATTTCAGTTCAGTTGTTGGTTTCAGATCTATGTTCAGTTTTCATGTTGTAGATCAAAAAAATTAGATTAAATCCTCAGTTACAGCTTTGGGCCTCAGTTTTGAATTTAGGTCTCGGGTTTGAGCTTTTAGGTTTGGGTTCAGGTCTGAGTTTTGGGTTCAGATTCCATTTGGTTTAGAGTCTCAACTTGAGTTCTATCCTCTCATCACTGTTTGGGTTCAGATCTTTATTTCCGATCACAGTTAATTTATGTTGTAAGTTTAGCTCTCAGTTTCATGCACTCGCTGACCTCTATTAGAGACCAGGGCACTGTGTCAGAGTAACTAACATTCAGAAATAAATATCTCTTTTATGAGGAAGTCCATTTTTTCCTCAAACCATCTCTAAACTGACCTAAAAGCCATAACCACAACAATCGCTCCTCTTTCCTGGCTTGTATATATTTAGCCACGATGCCTCCAGCTGTGGCCGCAGAAGACGTTTGTGACGCAAACTGCAAAACCTCTGCACACTAGCGGGCATTGTAGGAGCCCTTCTTCGTGCATCCATCTTGAATTAGCACTGCGCACACAGGCGGCAGTCGCAGAAGTCGAGTGTGTTTTATGTAACTTTTAGAGATGCTGGATTCTTTGAATGAATGATGCATCAACACTCTGCTGCGTTCAGAGTGGGAGCTTCCAGCCCACAACAGTTCTTTAAAATGTTTGAGTCAAATTCAGGGCACAAGACTATTCCTGGTATACGAAAGAGTGCGCGTTTGTGCGTATGGGTATGATGCTCACACTTATGTAAGCCTCTTTCATCTGCATCCCTTTCCCCCCCTCCAATCACCTCCCCTCATTTTTATTCCAGTATCCTCTCGGTTCTTTGTTTCCTGACTTTTTCCACTCTTTTCGTTCCCTCTCTTCTCTCGTTGCTTTGTTTACTCTTCTTTTTGTGCCTTTTCTTTTCATTCATGTTTTTTCCTACTCAAACCTTCTGATCCATCCTTTCCTCTCCTCTCCTCTCCTCTCCTCTCCTCTCCTCTCCTCTCCTCTCGTTAAAAAAGCCCGCAGGCAGGTTTTAGCTGCACCTATAATGCTGAGTTAGTTTTCCTCTCAGGAACCAAGTCGTCCTGGAGGCCATTTTTTCACTGCGTTGCATCAGAATCTGCAATCCGAGCTTCGCAACAACACCAATAATAGAACTCTTACTATGCAGGGCGGATAATTACCAAAACTTTCACTTACAGACTTCACAAACCAAACAGGATACAATTAGAGCTTTTGTTACCCTTATTTATGTCAGGAAGGCTGACAAAGAATATCCCAGGATAACTAGTTTTCGGCCTCCGGGTACTTGGAGGTGCCCATTATGGAGGGTAATAAAACATGTATCAACTCTGGGATCATCACCTAAAGAATCAGCATTTTACAAAGGAAAATTATTGCCTGTAGCTGAACTAAGAAACATGTAGTTGTGTAAAGACTATTGCACTCCCCAAAGAAAGCTGTTATTACTTAGAGCTGCAGCCTATACTTAAGTGAACATCATTTTTCAGTCTTCATATTCAGGCATTTTATATGCAATATCATTTTAAAGATTGCATAGATTCACTGTTATGTCTCCACGGAACACACTACTCCTACACGACTTGAAAAGCCTGTGAGGTTTTACTAATTTAGCAACTGCAGATGGCAGTCTGTGCATTGTACTGTACATTTACATTTTGTCTGGACACAAGGCTGCGAAAATGAATCTCTTTGGTTTTCAGAGTCATTAATCATGGCCAGTTAATGACTGTGATCACACTTTACATCATGTTGCATGTTTTCTGCCTCGAGGCAACAAGTTTTCAAAGGATCATTTGCTGGAGGAGACTTCAGTTTTGGAAAATGTTCTCTATACTCTCTGGAAAGAGGTGAGTGTGAAAGGACACCTGGCCAATGGTTACTATAACTTTGGAGCAATCTTGATCTTCTGCAATCTTTGCGTCCAACAAAACACTCCAACATAGTGAGCTGTGAAGGAATCCAGCTGTGTTTGACCATCAGTGCTGTTTAGTATAAAATGAATCCACACTGGTGATCTGAGCTTCCAGCATTTCAAGTGATGTGTCAGACTGGCATCACGGCATAAAATAAATCTTGGAGTGGTTCTGCAGCAGCAGTATAAACATGAGAAATTCTCTGTGCTTGTGATAGTTTCACTTCATCTGAAAGGGAGATAAGTTGTTTTCAGACATGGGGTTTTATGAGGTACTGATCCACAGTCAGTGTGTTACTAACAGAAGAAGTTGGTTGACATGGTTCCAGTTCGTAGAAGGAGGCAGGACATGTACAGAAGCTAAGGGATGGAATACTGTGGACGGGTTCAACATTGAAATATATTTTAGTCACTTATAAATACAGTGTACACCTAAACCAATATTGATTGTTTTAGCTGAATTTTTAATTTTGGTATTTACCTAGCTGTCAGACTGCCCTTTCTTACTTGAAACGGCAGCTGTTATATTACTTCCTTTAAAGCCACCAGGCTCGTTGTGTATGGAAGTTACTGATCTACCACTGTGTGACTATGTATTAACCAGTGACTGTATATATAAAAGACGTAGCCTCTGAGTTGGAGAAGTGAAGCCATCGTAGAGGCGTCTTAAATCCGCATTCTCTCTAACAGCCAGCAGGTGGCGACTCCTCTGGTTGCATAAAAAGTCAGATTGCATAGAAGTGTATGGCAAGATGAGCCTACTTCTCACTTGATTTGTTACCTGGGTAAACATTTTTTTCACTAGTTTATGGTCTCAATTGCTAGTTTAAAGTCTCCTTGAATACATCATGATGTTGATTGTGTAAATTATGGTGCAATTTAGTGTGCAGTGCAGTGTTTTTGGGCTACCCAGTCACATTCACCGCTCACTTGTTATGTCCATTTTTCAACGGCAGTGATCGAGGCAGTGGTAGCCCAACTATTTTTGTGCTCTGCAAGGTAAAAATACTGTTTTTGGTTATTGGTTATTGGTTATTAATAAGTAACTCATCGAGTCCCACTTCCATTTATCCCTTTAAAGGTGAGACAATCACCTCTTTAGGGCTGTGATTGGTTTTCTAGCAGGGTTTCTATATCTAGCAATTCTTAGATAAATAAAAGTTTGTGAACGAATGCATAGCTCAAAATCCTAATTCTACTATATGTTCATGTTCCGCAGTTAAAATGAAGAGGAAGTGGAAACTGTTTCTATATGAAATGATGAGAGTTTCTCGAGGTTTTTCCGAGGAAGCAGCAGCAGCCATCAGTCGCTCATACAGCACAGACGTAACCAGCCAATTTCCCTGTTTTGCCAGTAACTTGATGTTTACAGAAGAATACAACTCCAGAAGGACCAAATGACGGTTGGTTAGCTGCAAAATTGGCCGACGGAGAAGAAAAATCCAGACTCTGCCAGAACGTATATCAACATTTGGATGATGGCTGCCGGCAACGTCTGAGCCTGTTTGTAGCATCTTCTCCCGTCCGGGCTCTTTATTTATAAGCAGTAAATGTATGTGCTGTGTGTGCTGTAGGTGTGTGTGTGTGCACTGCAGTTTATTCTTGACACAATGGGGGCGGGTGGTTGAATGACTACTGTCCCCAACACCCGTTACTCACACACACACACACACACACACACACACCAGTGCTGACTGTCCACCCACACACAGAGCTAATCTCTGTCCCCTCACATCCGCAGAGCAGCAGGTAGGTAGGAGGTGTGTGGTCTGAGTGTGTGTGTCTGAGTGTGTGTGTCTGTGCGTGTGTGTCTATGTTCACCAGAATGACTAACATCTTACAGAATTAAAAAGGCTGAACCCTCAGTCGCACAGATGGCTCGGTAAGCAAACTAGACGAACAAGAAGCAGCTAATTTCACTTGATTAATGCATGAAATTCTTCCGAAATGTTAACACAGTTTCATCCCAGAAAGACACAAGAGGACACATCAGGTTGTTTGTACAGTGTGTGTACTGTACACCTGCACATGAAAACTCTTCCTGTTCCATTTCCTGCTGCACTTTTTGCCGCTGATTTGCATCTCCCTTGCTTTTGTTTCGGCCTGCAATGCATTTCAACAGTATTATCTTCAGTGACGTGTGAAATACACTCACCTCATTTTCCCAGAACATGAAAGACACAGAAAAGATGGTCAAAAGGATGTGGACAGCTAAACAATACACCCATACTGGGCTCAACACACTAAAAACTAATTCAAGGGACTCATTTGAACTATCTAATTAAATGTATGTTAAAATTAAAGCTGCAAAGATTACTTTGATGAGTTAGGTTGTTATACTAATGCTGGTAACTGTATCAACTTTAAATTGTAATTTAGTGTAATTTAAAGTCGGATTTCTGCGTTAGCTAAATGAAAAGTAAACTGAAGCTGAGGTAGCTTAATTACTTTTTCTTTCTCTTGAGGTCAAGATTTCAAGCTGTCTCCCCTACATACTTGACACTAGAGCAACTTCATGTTTTGAATGTCGCCAATGTAAAAACTAGTGTTCATAATTATGGTAATTAGGTACATGACACTTCCTTTTAAATTGCATGGAAATACAAATTCGAACAACTTAACTTTTATGAATAATCAATTTAAACTCTCCTGTGTATGCCAGGCAGTAGATAAAATGTAATTAAAAATGTCTAATTTCTCTAACCCAGTGCAGTTTGTTTGTTTATTAGAAGTTGTCCTAACTTAAAAAGATTGATGCAAACTCTAAAGCGCTCCAAGCAGGCCGCCCAGAGTGCATCGGATAGATGTAGCTGATCGGGGACACGGGGTCATGGGAGTTTTTTCAGACCGTGAAACCCACCTAGCAAATGCAACTGCTGGTCTTGACTGGCCGCAGCCTCCACCAGGAGAGGTCTGCAGGCACAGCATCAGTGTTACCTGTGGAAAAGTGAGTGCACTCTGAAAAATAACTTTTGGGCTCAGCATAAAAAACAGCAGTATGCATCAGGCTTTTTGAGTGGGTGGTGAGACGTTTAGGCGGCTGTGGACTAAAGCATCTTGGGAAGCCTGCATGGAGGCCAAGGGCAGATGTGAGGGCTTCACTGTCAAGGCACGTTAGGATATTTATATTTATGACTCATTGCATTTTAGTGAATTTCATCAATTGCTATTGATGAAGCGTCTATCGCCTGTACATACTGCCACTGTTCTATCAATCAGGCCCAAGCTGAGCGTGACTTTCCACCCGAGCTTTGAACTTTCCCTGCAGGGATTTGCTCCCATTAAGACACAAAGGCCTTTTAGCATGCAGCTTACTTTAACAGGGATCTCCACATACTTCTGGCAACATCATGCAGTGTTTTGTAAATGAACAGCAAAGGCATCAGTCAGTCAGAACTCTGTCCTTTAGCAGATCATATCTTCTCCAGTCTGCACCCCAGCTTGTGAGTGGATCCTGCATGCCAGAGTGTGTATATGTGCACCGTGATGTGCTATATGTGTGTTTCTGACAAGACTCCACACGCCACCCATACATGACACCCAAGTGCTGCGAAATATCCCACATGGGGGGTCGTGACACCTCGTCTCCCTGGAAACCAGATGGATGTTTACTGTCAACACAGTGACGGCTCGACTGCACAGCACAACAGAAGCAGGCCGACTTTAACGCTTTTAGCCGCAGCTTTTTTTTGGTAAGTAAATGAGATGAGGGGACAGACAGAGGAATGGAGAGAGACAAGCAGAGGAAAGATGGAGAACAAGAAGGAGGGAGAGGAAGAGTACAGAAGAGAGATCGCACGAAGCTGGAAAGAACAATAGGCCTTACAGTGGACGAAACAAAGAGAGAGACAGAGAGGGAGAGGGAGACAGGGGATCATGTGCAGAGGTCAGGTGCATTTCAGCTTCCAGGAAACAGAAAACAAAACAGTTCATTCAGATCACATCAGTTTGTGTTTTACTTCAAACTGATTACAGATTCCTTCTTCCTGCTGCCGCTCTGCTGCCCGCAGGCAGACACTTAGCAGAATCACAGGTTTCCATTCACTCCTGCAGCTAAAATATGAGGATACTCCAGTTTGTTTTGAAAAGGATTACAAGCAGTAAAGTATGAAAAATGAAAAAAGTGAAGTGTGTTTGTTAATAATGGCAGGTTTCTATCAGAAGGTAGAGGCATAAGCCAGTGATGGCTCTCTTTTAACCATGACTTAAAGGTGCAGTCTGTCATTCTGGAGGAGGATTGCTGATATTTAGCTAGTTAGAGATAGTTTTCAGGTGGCAGATTTACAGTCCCACTCAATGCCAGTGGCCCTGAGCATCAATGTGCGCTCGAATAGAGCTGTGTGGATCGGTCCGAGCCACTTTGTTTGTTTCCCATTTACAGATTACAATCACATACTCCACCTTTAAGTCTCCCCCTGACCTTAAGTAAATGGTTTCGTGCCTAGAATTAAATCGACAGCGGCAAAGGATCATGAGACGCTCAAGTGCTCATTTTTTGGGAAAATCACATGCATCATTTTTTGAAGGAGCTCGTGAACAACTGATTGTGTTGTTTTGATACAAGAGCTTGCGATGCATCCCGCAAATCTTAACGTGACTGAGAGTCTGTACCTTTACATGACATCAAGTAATACCAGTTATGCTTAACAGTTAGCAAAATGCACATCCATAAATCGAATGTAGCGCACTCGATCAACGGCGTTTGTTTCATCACCAAAAGTTATGGTAAAAGTGTTTGTTTTTCACACTGAAAACCAGAAAACTCTAAACTAAATAAAGCTCTCTTTGCAGAGGACTAGTATTACATGTGATTTAGAAAGCAAACCCCCCACGTCTGTGCTTTGTTTGGCGCAATCCCGCAGGATAAGCGTAGACTCAAATTTACTGAGATTATCTGCAGACATGATATTATTAGGCTGCCACACAGTAACTGGCAAACCTGTTGAAAGACAGCAAAATGTTTCTCACCACATGCTGCCATGTCATCCAGCTAATCATCCTTCAAGATGTTGATGCCTGTGAATGGGTCTCCGTGCTGTGTAGCAACATGAGCCTCCTTAATTTGCACCCAAAATACCGTTCAGACCATCATTTATAATTGCGGATACAGGGTTCGTAATTCTTGAGTGGGAAAGAGTTAGAAGGAAGGTGTGGAGAAAAACAAAACACCCTGCAGATTCACAATCGGGTTTTGCAAAATATGTTCGGTAATTTGCTTTGGAATTTATACTTCACAAATTATGTACGTGGCAGATTCGCGTAGGATTATAGCTTCTACAAATCATTCAAGGTCGCCAGGTAGTACTAGTCCCATGTGGTCCATATGCTTTAATAAGTAACATCTGGACTTAAGCTAACCGTAACACGAATCAAAACCGGTTCGGGTGCCAGATAAACATGGCCGACCTGTGAGGAGGACTGTTTCTAAGCCAAATCTGCCCCATTCATCCTGACAGCAGATACACGTTTAGCCTCTGACCTCAGGAAAGGAGGTGAAATCCTGTTAATCCTGCTGCCAAAAGATGGCCCATATTTCACCTGCTGATTGCGCAGTAGCACCACCGCACTGTAGCGGAAGGACGTGCTGAACGTTTCGAAGCAGTGTCGTGTTATTTTAACCTGTGGCGGACGATGACCATCGCAGCGAGCAGGATGCATGAAGTGGAAATCTCATTGTAAACCCATTATAAGAAAATATAAATCCAGATTTAATGTCACACTATATTCAAATTAACATCAACGGACATTTTCTTATCAATACATGCTGATGCTTACCTGATGTACAAATGCCCAAGGGCAAACACACATGGGTGACACAAGGCACGCATTTGCTAACACTGTTCCCATTTACTCCTGCAGTCTTTACTACTGTTTTGTCTCTCTCTTTCTATCTGTGAGCTCACACACACACACACACACACACACACACACACACGCTCGGGGTGAGGAAACCATAGGAACAGATGAAGGCGCTGTCAGCAGCACCTGCTCCTCCTCCACAGCCTGCACTCCTCCCCTGATCCCCTCTGCCTTTGTCTCTCCCCCCTTTTTTCCTCCCTTACCTTCCCTCCCTTCTTTCCTTTTTATATCTCATCTCCTCCCCTCTCTTCCTCACTCCTCTCCCCTGCTTTCGGCTCTTTCTTTGCAGCTTCCTCTCGACTTGTCTTCTCACTTCCTTCTCACTTCACCTCACCTCTGTTCTCTTCTTTCATCCTTTGTCTTCTCCTCTTTTCTCAACAAGACCAACTCTTCAAACCTCTACAAAACACAACAAAGTCAAGTAGGAAAAAAACATGAAATCTTCTATAGGTCCTTTTACATTCCCTAACATTACTTTGGTTGACCTTAACATAAACTTTGTGTTAATTTTGGGCATTTCCTCACAATATTTTTTGCATCCCCCTTGAGCCACATGAACAGTTGCCGTGTTGGCCCAGTTATTATCTGCTGCCACTTTAGGGAAATGCTCTGCAGATCGCACAGAAAGGAGAGATGATGTGACACTTTACATGAAGCATTTATTGCTCATTACTCCTTTCAAAAGGCTGATCTCCAGCAGTATAGCCACTGGCTGTGAGCACAGCTGCAGCTGCTCTGCCTGTTTGTGGCGATTGAAGCTGTGGATGGAGATGGATGATTACTGATCGGACTTTGGCTGCATTTGTGGTTGAATAAGGCTATAAATATGCTACGAATATGGCTATGGTAGCTGCACTGTGGCTGTTCTTTACTGCTCTAGCCAAGAAAGCATCATTAGGCCTTACAGGATGTAAGCCACTAGTGTTTGAGATGTGACATTTGTGTTTCCGACGATGTCTCCAAAAAATTAAGTTCCTATACAGCTTTACAGCATTCTCATTTAAGACTGAGATGTAGAAGGAAAGGATTCCAGTTTGAAGGAGCCACAAAAGGAGGTCAGAGGGGAGGATTGCAACATAAGTCAGCAACAGGACTCCCACCAAGTTTCATTTTCTCTGGTTAGGCTTAGGGATCATGCTTTAGTTGGCACTTTCACATCGATGACAACTAGCTAGAAGTTAAGTTTAGGACCAAAAGTGCTTCATCAGAAGTGTGTTCCAGTACCTGTCCAACCATACTATATAATATACCAGAAAGAGATTTAGTGTCCACATAGAAAATCTGTAAACCTGCATGCTTTTCTGGCAATTGTGACCCACAAATCCTCTGCCCAGTGGAAGATCCACCACATACGTCACTGTGTCTCACTTGAGTTATAGGATTCAGACAGCAGCAGGTGATTTCACACTAGAGACTGCAACAGATACATGAGCAAGTTCGATGTTATGACTAATGTTATGTCATAATTGTTTGCATGCTGCATGCAGCACCATGTACTTTATAAGGGTGGCTGCACTACACACTGAAAGGAAAGAAACGAGTATCCAATTTGGAGAGCAGGAATGGTTTTAGGGTAAAATAGGACCATTTCATACAAGCTGGTAATCCATTTTCTAGATAAGTCCTGTCCCATCTAATGTATGATCAGGTGGACGAAAAGAAACTAGAGTAAAGCAATAAAAAGCAAAGGTATGTTGATTTGAAATGCATCTGTGATACATCACAAGTGACTGTAATATGCTTCCCTCAAAACCTAACTGAAACTGCAGGTTAGTTGTACAAGATCGTCATTTTTGGGACACTTGGCTGAACACAGTAGCTTCTGTTCCTCCAGCACAGCCCCTGCATGTAGTTAAGTGTTACACCAATTATAAGCTAATGTGTCAGTGTGTGCCTTATTTATAACCACCAAAGCACGACTACAGTCACAATCACAGTTAGAGTCTGTCTCCATCAGCCTCCGCAGCATTTGGTTACACACACAGTGTAGGAAGAGGCTGGTAACAAGTTCTATTAATTATACTCTAGTTATCTTTCGAGGCTGCACTGATACAGCCTTTGCACTGAGCTGAGGGTGTGTTGACTCGCGCTGTGGTCACATCCACACAGAAAACACAGTCCTATATCATAATACAGATCAGCCCTTCTTAATCAAATGGAAGGCAACGTTTATTTCGAGGAAATTCAAAATCAGATTAGGGAGAAATCCTATTATGACCCTTTGAGGAACACTGTATGCGTCACATAATTCACAAATCTATTAAATCATGAGTAAACCTCCCAAATTCTTTTTCTTCCTTTCCAGCTTGCTGAGCGATTTGGAGAGCTTCTCCTCGAGGTCGAATTCTCCGACCTCAGACAACCAGCGAGGGGAGCAATCACACGGCTCAGCCTCTACACCAGCAAACACAAAGAGCTGACATTCAACAATCTGTGTGTGTGTGTGTGTGTGTGAGAGAGAGAGTTTGTTGTATTAAGCCTTTGTTGTTCTCTCCACAGTCTCTCTTTGTTTTAATGTCTAATGTCTTTTTGACCTCTGCCACCTCTTTCTCGCTTTCTGAATGTCTCTCACTCATTTCTGGTTGTCCACAGTTTAAGTATTTCCATCTTTCATTCTCTGTCGGTATTCTTTCATTTCTCTCTCCATCTCTCTGTCATTCTCCTCTCCTCCTTCTCTTTCTCCCTCTCTGTCTTTTTCTCAATCCTCAACTGTTCTTGCCTCCTTCTTTTTCTCTGTCTCTCTCTCTCTTTTGTTTTTCTCGGTCCACCTTTGTCCCATTTCCCTCCATTTCTTTCCTCTTTTCTCCCTCCCTCTGCTTTGTCCTTCTCCTCCTTTCTCCTCCATCCATCATCCCCCGTTTCTGTCCCCTCCTCTCTTCTTTTCCTCCCTCTCTTCTCTTTCGTCCCCTCCTTCCGGTGGTAGTAATCATTCCTCACCTTTTTTCCATTTAAAGTTACACTTTCTGTCGTCTGTGGTTTTAATTAATCACGCGACTCGTTAACGAACTCTCCCCGTCGACTGTTAATTAATCAGGTTTCTGCCTTAATGAACAGTCTAAACTCGTTAAACCTGTTTCGCTCTTAATTAGCCCGTTAGCTCCGGGGCCTAACGCTCCGACAAGACTATTAGGCACTACTACGCCTTAATGGCAGCCGCTGTGAGTGTGTGCGTGAGCGTGTGTGTTAAGATTACCTCACTCCCTAATGGGGCTACTCAAATATTTATAGGGCAGGAAGCTGAATGGGAAGAATGATAGCGCTCAGGGAGACAGCAGACACTGAGGGAGTACATGAGAAGACCGATGCTGCCTTCAAGTGCTCCTCGTAAGCGCCGACTTCCGGCCTCGGAAGTTGTAAAGATATGGAAAGCCCAAAGGGTCACAACACGCGTCTCCTCCTTCAGTGTAATGTGGATGTCACCCACTGGCTGGACCCAGATGAATTCCGACAAATGTTTCTAAATTAACGCCGAGTGCCATTAAGGCCACAATCGCTCCACTGTTGGCTCACAGAGGCAACGTTAGCATTTAGTTTGGCCGCGGCGCAAACACGGAGACGAGGAGAATGTACGACCCAACTTCAGCCGTACCAGTGATCACAATAATAAAGCTGCTTTATGTGCACGCTGAAGTGTTGATAGTTATAGTGTCTATACAGCCGTAAAACACTCCCATGATTCATGAGGCTGAGCCGACCGCAAGTAAGTGAATATATCTGACTATTGCAAACATGTGGGTGAAAAATGTATTTGCTTCTGGTGTCCACAGTGATCGCTTCAGTACATATATCTGGTCATTCCACTGTGGTAACATGTTTAATGGAAAATCATTAAGGGCTTCTGTCCCTGTCAAACCTTATGTATAACTCCAGTATGACAAGGAGTCACTTACACATAGTGCTGAGTTGCATTGACCTGCAGGTGCAGCCGCGTCAACCACAGAGTTATGTTCTTTTACAACTACACTGCATTTTCAGTTGTGTGTTTGTTGTGGTAACTGTCATGTTTAACCCAGAATATGTTATGTACCCCTTAACATAGTGATTTTGGTACTTTAAATTAACTAAGAGCGATTGTCCAACATTAATTGTGATGCCCAACCTCCTGAGTAAAGGTCCTTTTACTGACTTATGCCTCCATCCTTTCTCCCCTCCTTGGACTGTGTGGCTCCTTCAAACTGGAAGTGTTTCATTTGCTTCAAAACGATATCATGTTCTTTCAAAATATTAAGGATAATGCAGTTCAGCTGTACAGGAATGCAATCTTTGAGAGACAGGGCTGGCAGGTGGGGTTACTGATTGATAATGAGATAAAACAAGTGCATTCTGTCTTGTACTCAGATAGCTGATGCAGCTTCAAGAGCATTTTATTCCCTAACTGAAAAGCTAAGATCCAGAGCTGTAGTCAAACTCAAGTCACACAAGCAAAGACATGTCGACTGTACTACTGTTAGACTTAAGCTGAGACTACCTGAAGACTTCACCTTATCTGATTCAGCTCTGTAAAAAGCACCACTGTCATCAGAGAACAACGTTACAATGCCCATTAATGGCCAGCATGAAGAACTACTGCCCTGGTCCTGGTCTACTAACTGGGCCATTGTTTATGTAGAGTCATGACTTGACCTGAAGTTGCCCTAAGAGGCTCTGAAACACCTGTGCCAAGTGATCTCAACAGGAATATCAGTAGAGCAACAAGTAGCTGAGCTGTCGGAGGATAACACAGGATTTACACTAATCCTCAGTTTAATTATCTAAACCACAGACGTAGGAAGTAAAACCACAAGTCAACACACCCAAAACATCCGACATTACCATACGCTGCTTGGAAATTAGTGTGGTCACCCACATCATTTTTGCATAATTTTGCAAAAATCAACAGCCTGTATAGAATGAGTGGATTGATTAATTCTGGTCTTCTGAATGAGTGTGTCTGGAAGATCTCAGAGGAGTAAAGTGTTGTCATATCTCCAGACTATGAAAATAAGTTTGGAAAATCTCAAATTTTCATGTATGTTCGCAGACATTTAAATACAGAGCTGTTGAAAGTTCACACTTTCCCTCTAAAGAGGTGTTTTTAGCCAAACAAAGCATGATAGAGTGTTAAGTCTTGTAAAACACAACGCTGCGTACGCTAAAGTATCCCCGCATTAACCACTGGAGCAATCTGCTGGGGACCTTTGGATGTTTTCGCTCTCATTTGGCACCGGGGGAAAAGTTGGGAAATTTACAAAACACAAACAGCAGTGACTTAGAGCAGTATTTCAGTTCAGATGTGAGCCCTGAATGGTTGTTTCTTCCTTCAGGCGAGTGAAAACACACACTGCCAACAGAATGAGGTAATTCCACTTGTTTCCAATTCCGCTCACTTGTTTCAAGAATTCTCTGGCAACAAGTGTGAGGATCTTAAAAAAAAAGAGAGAAAGACAAAGGCGGATTGCTACATGTGCATCAAGTAAATGAGGCACAGTGTGTGTAAAGAAAAGGATGGCACAAGTGGCACAACATTGGAAACAAGTGATCTCACCTCCATTCACAGATAGAACCCTTCGATGTAAGACTTTAAGACTCTTAATTAAATTAAATTGCTTGTTGATGGTTATCTTTAGCACCACGGGATGCAGAATGACAGGCAACAAATGAGAGAGATGGAGGGATGACGGCATCTATGTGGTATCTGACTCGGGAAAGTTGGGGGCGATGACATCAGAGTGTCAAACACACACAAACCCACAGTGAGACGAGCATGAGCATGAGGTCACGGTGTTGTGTTACACTGATGAAAGGAAGGGAAGGATGGAGGCTGGAAATGAGAGTGAGGGAGAGGAAAAGGACGAGAGACTGAGGGAACGAGGGAGAGAGGGAGCGAGAAAGAGAGAGAGAGAGAGATGTATTTGGCTGCTAAAGAAAGAACAAAATAAAAAGGACAAATGAAAGAAGAAGAAAGATGAGGGAAAGAGGTCAGCATGAACTCAGTGTTGAGGGACTGGGTGGAACCAGATGGGAAACACATGCGGTGAAACACACACAGTGAGTGTGGGTGGAGTCTGATGATGACCTATTGACACCAGATGGAGGGATGGCACTCCTTCCTCCCTCATCACTGTCATTCACTCCTGAAAATATCCATCTGATGTAATCTCACCGCGGCTTTGCTCTGCTTTATCGCCGTCATGTCTGTGGAATTCTGGGTATTCGAGTCCCTGAAAAGCCTGTAGCGAGCCCCTCCAATGAGGAGTGGAGTGCACTGTAACGTTACAGGAATGCTGCATTCAAGCCACACCAGGGAGAGTTGGTAAATAAGAGCTTCCCTATTATAATGCTACGACTCCTCTTCAGACTGTAAATGCTACTACAATAATGCCAAAAATTGCAAGTTATAAACGCTGCACTAAATACTGCCAAAATTCAGTTTCTGATTATACATTTTGCAGAAAATATTACCAGGAAAATACCAGTTTCAAAATATAAATATTACCAAAAAATACTGCCAATTTCATCTTAGATTACTTCACAGTGACAACACTGCCAAACCCAGGTTCAGAATGATCTCCACTTTGGATTTCAGAGCAATACTACTTTAAAAATTAGTTCTTAAAATTAGCTTTCAGATGCTAAGCAGCACCTATAATACTTTTGACTAAGTTGTATGTAGCAAACATGACAGAAACAATGGTTTACAGCAGCCATTACAAGCTGAATTTGGAGTCATAATTAGGGTTTTTAAATTATTAGTAATCAAGAAGGCCCATAACCAACATTTGGGACTGACACATTCCCAGCTACTGCTTATACATGCTGATATGTTTGCAGTAAAATTGAAATTATGTGTGTCAAAATTTAAAAATAACAAAAATTCCAACACAAAACTTGAATGAATGAATATTAGATCTTCTTATTGGCAAACCGACAATTAGTTGGTGTCTCATTTTAGTCATTTTCAAAAATATTCTTCCATTAAGAGCAACTTTATTAGAATTTCCGTGTGAGACCAGAGGCTGCTGGTCTTCAAGGCAAACTGGACCAAGACTAAACAACAGAAAGATCTGATTGTGAAGTCAGAGAAATCCAAGAGGTTACTGCACATGACCTGGTCAAGTGTGAGCAGAATAAACATGATGTATTCATCAAATATTAGAAAAATTGTGTACCAAACACCTGATGTTGAGGGGTTCAGGGAAAGAGGTCTAATCAGGGAAACTGTGGGAACGCCTTAAGGCAAAGAAAAACATCCAGGTTAGTCTTTCCTCGTCTTTACATCACATAAAGTTCCATGGCTCTTATTCAAGACATCGAAGTTACACCTGTGATTGAATTAACCTCTTGTGGAATTCAAATGAGTCACCTGTGTTTGTGTTTCGCCTTCAGGTGTGTGCTGCATCTGTGTTCATGGGTGTATGTGTGCATCTACATGTCTTCAGCCTCTGTGTGTTGCTTCATGTGTGTGTGTGTGTGTGTGTGTTTTGGGAGAGAGAGAGATGACACAGCATGACGCCTAAGCTCCCCTGCTTTCAGAGAGGCTGAAGCGTGAACAGCTGATTGTCTCCATGGTGATGAGGAGCCTGCTCTCGACACCTGTAGTCGTCATACCCCGGCGGCGGCAGCGTCAAAGTGTGTATGTGTGTGTGTGGGCCCATTAGGTAACACACACTCACATAACTTAGAACCAAAAATACCAAACCTTTGTAACTGGGTTCACTGCTGAAAGATCTCAGCTTTCAAAATGACACCAAACAGAGACTAAGGAACACCCCAGGCAAAAGTTTACTCAGTCTGAGTCCAGTAGATACCAGAACACTGTGGCATGGAAACTTGGCTGCTGAAAAATGATCCAGGAAGTCCAGTGTGAGTAACAGACCCACGAGTTTAAAGACACAGATGCCAAAACAGCTCGCAGAAGTTTATAATACTCACAGGCAGGATTGTTTAACGTATCACCACTGTAATTAATTTATCTTTCATTGCATCACAAGGTAAACAGTAGAAATAGGCTGTTTGCATTTACAAAGTAATGTGGCAGGATAGTGTGTTTGCAAGTATCCGATTGGTCACTGCAGCCTTTTGCCAGATAACAATGAGTTGCAACATACAAAAGCAGTCAGCAAAACAAAAATAGAACAATTCAAGACTGACTTACACACAAGTGAGAGCAAAAGTCTGACACTGGAAATGTAATAATCCATTTTTCTGTTGCTATCCTAACTATGTTCATATAACTCACCTTGCACATAAACCTGATTTCTCAATGAGGGTGAGTCAAAGAGAAACATTAGAAGTAGAAGTACTCAGATCTTTTACTTTAGTAAGAGTAGTAATATCAAAACATACAAATATACTGTTATAAATGAATGTCCTTCTTTGGAAATCTAACAAAAAACAGAAAGGACTCTGCATCTGTGTGTGTGTGTGTCTGTTCTTTGCTTTTATCAACAACTGTTCGTCCGATCTACTTCATACTTGGCAGGTGGATCGCTTGGTGCCCAGGGAAGTGCAGTGTGAAGTCACTGTAATGAGGGGTTCTCATATTTTGGCTAAAAGCTGCTTTTTGTCACGCTTTCACAGCATTAACAGATCCTCAGAGGGCCTTCATCATCAGGGGGCGTTGACAGCGTGTGCAGCTCACTGACTACAGCTCATTGTGATTAATTGGCAATTGCTGGTTCACTTAGCATTGGCTTATGCTCTCTTTGGGTATTTCATATTTATTAGCAACGACACATGTGCATGCAGTCGGTGAGTCCATCTTTATAGCTGCCCTCGTTGCAAAACACTGTGTGTGCACTAGTTCTGTGCGTCGATGCTGGTTGTATTTGTTTATTACAGCGACACACAGTGTGTTAAGTCATGTTAGATGTTAGCCTGTGCTTATAAAATCAATCTTAATAACGTCATATATTTGGATTGGACCAAATTTGTTATACATATTAATTTTTAATAAGCCTAAAAGTTTTATTAAAGCTTATTCTTTAATGATACATAACAATTTATTAGTTGATCATATTTTGTAAGATGTAGTGATGTGAAAAGTAAAAGATTTGTCTGCAACATCACCAGGAGTAGAAGTATAAAGCAGAAAGCCGTATAATTGTAAGTAGATGCATGTTAGCAAATAAACTTAGTTACTTTTCCATGATGCCTGATGCAAACATCAAAATAAACTCCACAGCACTTTACATTTTGCCTCTTACACACTCAACCATAGCAGCAAGCTACCACGTTTTAGAACTGTCATGTTCCGAATATAATCAGAACTAGGATAAAAGTCATCACGATGCCTGTAGAAACACTCACCGACAACTACAGCTTGTCATCAGCAGCCACAGAGCATTAAAAAAACACTTCCCTGCGAATCTGACTCCTGTGTTAAATCACATCTCCTTGAGTTATTACGCAATAAATCATGACTGTTATCACAATACAACGCATCAAACCGACGCCGCCGATGCGATCTGCTCTATGATCACATGTGGAGCAGTCCGTGTGGTAATGGCATGGGAATAATCAGGGATTTTCCACACGTGCCGTTGATGTGGTTCCTCTGTAAACACATTGAAAGAAGTAACCAGCAACCACTAATCATAATGGTTGGAGATCTCGGCAGCTGCTTCCTGTGTCAGGTGTCGTCGAGGCTGTTTGTACGTCATTACATCCACGCAAACCCCAGGGGAGCCCCTTTTTAACCGTCCACAAACCTCTTACATGTGGCAGGATCTTTATTAAACCATAATATTGTTTTTTTTCCATTCAGGAACCTTCGTCTGCTTCTCTTCGCCGTTTTATTCCCCACGATTGCAACGCACAAAAAAATCCTGTTAAGAAACCAGTGCTGCCAGCTTTGCCGGGGGCAAATACCTCGACAGGTGTGGCCAGCTGTTACTGTACAGGACATCATGTTCATTTAAACATTAGTGAATACATTTTGTTCTGTCTTAGTGAGTTTTAAGTCAAACAGCTGACTCGCAACTTGTTTCAAATGAGTCAGTGGTGGATTCTGGGAAAGGGTTGGGTAAGGATGACCAGGACTGATGGGAAATACATCAACACACACTCACAGACACACACACACGCCCAACACACATGCACTCAAGTTCCAGATTGTTATGTATTTTATTGCTCTGGCAACACAGTAGTGACAATCGTGCCAATGATGAATGTTTGAATTTAACTGAGTAGAGGGAGAGGAGACAGACACACAGAAAGATTAAACAAAGACAGAAAGACAAACAGAATTTTGTTGAAAAATAGCCTCAGGTACCTCTATTTAAAAAAAAAAAATCTTAGATTTCAAAATAAAACCACACAAACTGGGAAACAGAGGACAGAAAGAAAGAAAGAAAGAAAGAGATGCAGTCAGAGTTCACAGCTGTCTAGTCTTTCACATTTGCACTTCTATACTTGTGAGGACCCTCCTTGATGTACGTAACCTTAACCATCACAACTACATAGCAAACCTCTAACCCTTAAACCCTGACCATCTCAGTGAACAAGGTTTCAAACTGAAGCAACAGCACACACTCACATTGTTGCGTGCTGTGCAGCTAAACAAGAATAAATACCTCCTACATTGACAAATTTGTCCATGACCTAATGGAAAAATTGAAATGTACGTTTAAAAACTTAATTTTCTGCTGTAGTGCAAACCCAAGCCGAAGCGCTATTAGTGGTACAAAACTATTCTTATTACATGTTAATGCTGAAATCATGCAAAGCCCTAAGCTCCCAGTAAAGGAATCAGCACCCAGTGCCATATTTCTGGGTCAGCTGCAGGATCATTTATTCATTCTAAGCCCTGGAATGGTTCCCAGTTGTTCACAAGATGCTCAACAAAAGCTGAAAGTTGTACGTTCTCATCAGTTTGCTACTTGTTCTAGTGAAGCGATGGTAACTTTTAGAAAGTCCTGACCTGAAATGTGTGGTAGTGACTCCTCCTCAAACTCCTTTAAAGTCTCCAACACCCAGTTGTGATCCAAAACACTGTGCGATCACCAGTTTTATCTAACCTCAAAGCCTTTAAGAAAACTCCCTCATCTTTACCACAGAATAAGGAAGTCAATTACATCATCTCTGATTGACCAACCACTGGGTTGCCGTGATGTCTGCTGTGCTGTAAATCGACTGGTTATCCTGAAATGCGGAGGCTTTACTGGAACTGTAACATACTTCTGTTTTACCGTATGCATGCGAGCATCATTGCGATACTGTGTTGTTGTGTGCTGATACAGTTTAATTGAGTACAACGAGGCCGCTGTACGGCACTGACCCTCGCTCATTATTCATTCCTTGCAACTGCACACTCAGCAAAACGCTGAAGGTTACAGCTGACTCAATAAGGTGCTATAGTAAGAAATAGTCAAATTAAAGTGTCCCACACTTGTCTGCAGTCTGCTTTGGGATTCAGTCTCTTGTGCTTTTCAGTCTCATAAGACGCTCTACTGTCACTGTGTGCAAAAATAATAAAGGGTTTGTACAGTAATTATCTGAATACAGCAGCACTGAGAGCTACACTGTAAAGAGTGATGGTAGAAAGTCACTGTAAGAAAACAGTGAGATATGCCAGCAAGGGTGCCAGAAAAATATGTTAAAAACAGTAGAACATTGTAACATTCAAAAACTATATAACCGTGAGAATGACTCCAAATGTCACGTCTGTTTTTACCTGATATAAATACAGTGGAACTGTGTGATTTTAGGTTCTTGATCTGTTTTTTGGTCAACATGTAAATTAATACTTTTTTTTACCATTTGTCAATGCCTAATATACACAATTGTTCTTTCCTGTAACAGTAAATATATGCAAAATAATATTTTTGCTCATTTAAATGCGGTAAAGATAATGTAATTTTGCAGTCCAATGTCGTGAAACAACTGATTGGTATCTATAAAAATACAGATTTTTTAATTTTTTTATTTACCATTTTAATGAATTATTTTTTCATTTGTTTATATTATTTATTTTATGTTATTTGTAATTATTATTAGTATTTATTAATTTACTTATTTACGTTATTTATATTTATTTTGTTATCTGTAATTTTTGAAAACATGTATTTATTTGTTTATTTACTTATTATTTATTTTATGATATCTGTAAATTTTTTTTAAATATGTATTTTTGCTTATATACTTATTATTTATTTTATGTTATCTGTAATTTTTTTAAATATGTATTTATTAATTTACTCATTGATTTCCTCTATTTATATTATATATTTGTTCTATTATCTGTAATTTTTATTTTTCATTTGTTTATTTTATTTGTCATTTTCTTTATTTATTAATTTTATGTTACCATCTTTAATTCTTTTTTAAACTGGAAAAATCTGGACGGTTAAAAGTTTTTAAAAAATGTAAGTAAAAACTTTCTTCTTTTTTTACAGTGTAGGCAGCTACTAACTACAGAAACATGTAGTCAAGCAAAAACTACAATATTTTCTGGTGCATTGCAAGGTAATAGAAGGATAAATAATCTTAAAATGGGAAAAAAACAAAAACAAAAACATATTTCAAAAGTTGCACCAGAAAATGTAAACAAATGCTTTCCATCACTGTAGGTGTTCAGCTGCTTGGAATGTGGTGACTGTGATTTTGGCGTACACTGTGACTCACAACATTTTCATCGTCTGCAAACTTTTCAGCAACTCCTCATGTCCTGCATGGAAGCATCTGCATATGTTTCTCCACTCAGTACGTTTATTACACGACGGGATTCCTGGACATGATCTAATTACATTCCCGTTTGAACCTTTCTGTGACACACATCCTCTGCGCCCTTGAAATTATATTGTTGCGTCTTTCAAACTGGCATTTAACCTGCTGATATTTACAAGCCCTCAAGGAAACAACATGCATTTGTTGTTGGTCTTACTCTCCTCTTAGCCTGCCTGCACAGCTGAGAGAGAGCAACAGTTTTATACAGTTGTTGTCATTGCTGTCAAGTTTGCTCAGGCCTTAATTGACAGCAGACGCTCGCTTGCTGTAAATCCACTGTTTTTTATGAGTTAATATTTTCAATACTTGCAGCCAGTTTAAAGTTACTATCCCAGCTGTCTGCCACCTGTTTGCTTTGCGTGCATTAGCTCGCTCCGTCCGCATGCGAACATGTATTTCCATTTAGGTTGTTGCCGTGCGTGGGGCTGCAAAAACAAACTGGCTTTATGCTGATGATGATGATATCAGCGCAGCCGAATGCCTGTCGTGCCGCCTCTGGAGGTTGTCAGGGGCAACTGCATCCTCACTCGCTGTCAATAAACCCAGCGTGGGTGCAGTTACCCCTGAATTATTCTGCTGTTTAGCTCTATCCAAATACTGTGGTGACCCGTAATTTGAGTCAGTTCAAACTGTTTGACATCCACGTTTATTCTGCACTCCGGACCACAAATTTGCAACAAAACGGCACCAAACAAACTCTCGCCCCGTGTTTGGCGGGTGAATCACTGAACTACTCCGCCTGTTGTTGCGTTTGATCTTTTGTTTCTGTATATTTAGTTTATTGTGGGGCAAGTACTGAGTTGATAAAAGCCACATTTCCCGCGGGGGAGAGTAAAAAATCCTCGAAGCCTCGACTTGCCCGACACCCCTGTGCACGAGCATTACCCAAGACAGCTGCAACAATATCAGAGAAAAAGGGGTTGAGGGACTAAGGATGGGAATGAAGGAGAGATGGAGCGAGGGGGACTGAGAGGGAGAGAAAGAGGAGGTCAACGAGGCTCTATTTTTATCTTTCCAGAGTCGTGTCTCGGCTTGAATGGAGGCAAAGAAGAATTGTGTTGAAAGGCGCGTGCACACAAATTATTTCATAACCTTGGCACACAGCAGGCTGCTGAAAGATTTCTGTATCAGTGTTTGTGTGTCCTTGGGTATGTGTGTGTTATCACAAAGCACCGAGCCATCCTCACAACCTCACTACGACTCGACTCTGGAAGCACATCTTCCTGTTGTAGCATTTTGTGCCTGTTCTGATTGGATTCTTCATTATATCTTTTCATGTTTTGGCTTGTACCACTTGAACTACCTTTGTAGTCCCTTAGTAGTGTTTATAATACAGTGTGTGTGTGTGTGTGTGTGTGTGTGTGTGTGTGTGTGTGTGTGTGTGTGTGAGCAGGTCAGGGCAGGTATTCTTTTACAGCCATCTAACACAGTTTTTTTGTCCACCGACCACAATGTCTGTGTCAAACCAAAATCATCTCAGGCTGATGGTAATTTAGCTCCCTGGAATGTGTGTGTGTGTGTCTCTGTGTGTGTTTTACAGCTGACTTCTAGTTCTGGTTGTGGTCACATTGAAATTCTGTCCTCCCCTGCAGTTCCAAGACTCAAAGAATTCTCCTTTTTTTTTTACGACATCACGGATGCTGCAGTCAGCCTCAATAAATTGCGCAGAAGCCAGTTGGGCTAGATCAGAAACCAGGTGGCCATAAAAATATCAGAAACACCAGAGAAACCAGCGTAACCATTTCCACTGTGCAGCGTTATGGAAATTGAGATAGCTGCGTCCACAGTATCGTCTGTAGCAGCACAAAAAGTTCAGCAAACCAGTCAAATCAGTTCCGGAATAAAGCGGTAAAACCCGACAGAAGAGAAAATAATACCGGACATGCCACAGAAACCAGTGGAACCAGGTCCACAACTGCACACAAACTGGGATAGCTAGTTTTACAATAAAAACATAAAGTGAAGAAACCTGCCAAATGAGTTCACGAAACAAATTGAGCCATCAGTCAGCCTGTCTAACGCCACAATGAACCAGGTCCGTGTTAGATACAGCACAGACTCAACCCAGAAACAAGTTTGTGTTGCAGTCACACAGTCTGGAAACTAAATCGCAAGATCACAAAAGTCACAAGGCCAATACTAGATCCTCGCTGGGCAACTGTCAACCTTATAGTGCATCAGAGGGAATTAGAAAAGCTGTATGTGCTCTGTACTAAAACACAGCAGACGTCACTATGAGGATTAAAGTGCTGACTTTAAGCTTTAATTTAACTGTGTTTATAGATCCTAAATAAAGGGGTTCAATGTGACTAAGCACTTTCACTTGAGTATTATACGTATGTACAAATCTGAGGTAGTTTTAATGCCACTCTCTGCCTCTACTGCTCCACATCTCAAAGGGATATATTGTATTTTTACTTAACTACATTCATCTGACAGCTTCAGTTACTGCACAAGTTAAGATTTTTGTCATGAAGAACTTTTCAAATATGATATTTTCTCTGCACTGCCCAGGCCAGTCACAAGACCCCAGCTTAATCCAGCTGTGGATGAAGTTCAAAGCTCCATGTGAGATGTAATAACACAGTTCAAAGCTCAAGTCAGTCCAGTTATTAGTTTTTTTTCTTGAGCATTCGATCACAATCTTTGAGTTTTAGTCTGCTGGGGAAGACAATGAGATGCAGCTAAAAGCCTTTGAAGACACTTTTATTCTCAAACTGGGCCAGTGGTGGTGCAACAGGTTACTCCCCTGGGCTACTGATCAGAAGGTCAGAGGATCGAACCCCCACTGCGGCCACTGTTGGGCCCTTGAGCAAGGCCCTTAACTCCTGACTGCTCCCTGGGCAGCCCATTGCTACTAGTATGTATAGCTAAGATTAACTATGAATAGGATGGGTCAAACGCAAAGAATGAATTTCCCTTAGGGGATCAATAAATGATAGATTATTATTATTAAATGATTTTAAAGTTTTCGTAACTTTCCGTCCCCCCCAATCCTGCCAGATTAAAGGGCCAGAAGTTCTACATGTTCATCTGATGTGCATGTAAACACATTCAACTTGTAACTAAGTCAGAACTTCAACACAGACAGCTAACCTCAAATGCCAAAACAACTAAAAATGTGTCACTATGGGGAAAAAAAACTGTTTATCACCACGGAATCATCTTCCTTTTCCTTTAAACTGCATTTACATCATTTTTGAAGTGCATCATGTTAAAGTACGCAGTGGAAAATACTCCAAAGCAGTTTGGAGACTGTCCAAAGGTTAAGAATACAACCCTGCATTGTGCTGCAAATGTGAACTTTAGCTGTGTTCATATTGTGTGTATGGAAAGAGACACATTTCTGACACCACACACACCACTCTGTCAACCTTACACACACCATCACAGCCACGAAACTCATGCCACACAACACACGCCATGCTGTCCACCGTCCTGTGAAAACCTCCGAGGAGCAGCTTCAGCCTAGGAAGTGTCATCTGTTAGGAGACAGGCTGGGACTCAGGGAGGGCTTACCTGTTGGTCTGCAGGTGGTCAGTTTGGTTTTAACAGGAGTCCCGACAGAAAGTGTCCTCATGGGGCCATCTGTGAGAAAATACACGAGAAGGATCATGAGTGTTGATGAGTTCACGGATTAAAAAAACAGCCAGTCATGACGAAACTCTCTGTATATCAGATATAGCAAGCTTACATTTGGAGAAATAAATACAGAATAATTATAATCAGTAATAATCTAACCTTTAATGATCCCCTCGGGGAAATTCCTTCTCTGCATTTGACCCATCCTAGTCATAGTTTACATTAACTATACATACTAGGAGCAGTAGACAGCCACAGTGCAGCGCCCAGGGAGCAGTCAGTGGTTAAGGGCCTTGCTCAAGGGCCAACAATGGTGGTGACTGGGACAAGCAGTCGATCTTACTTCCCCAACTCAACCTCTTGCCAGTCTGGGGGCTCGAACCAGCGACCCACTGGTTACAAGTTCACTCACAAACCACTAGGCCACCACTGCCCCACTAAATGCATCTACAATGTGTTCAGTTGAAGAAACATTTCAACTACAAATATGTGTGCTGAGTTGAAGTATTCAACCCAGTGTAAACACACTGTGGCATCAATCAGCTCTAATGATTTTTTTTCAGACAATCTAAATACGGAAGCATGAGACTGTATAGTAAAGGTAGAGTCAGTGATTCTAATCCAATATACTGTTTGTCCAGTTCAGTGAACGCCTCCTCATGATCTGTTCTGTGTGTGTGCAGGAACAAATGTGGTGTTTGTACACAGCACTGCCTCTGTAAATGGGAAACAAACAAAGCGGCTCAGATCGATCCATAACACTAGAACAGAGCAGGAGGAGCCAGAGCGCCATGCTAACTAGCTACACTCATCCATTAAAAGGTTAAAGATGTGTTTTTTGTGTTTGTGATGATGAAATTCACAAATATGTTTTGAGGTCAGACCTACTAACATTTGCACTTCACTTTTCAACACTAATTCACTGGTTGTTGTTGTGTGAGGCAATTTTGGCAAGTCTTTTTCCACATTTCATCACCCGTAAAGGTTTATGAACACTCTTCCTCATCATTCTCTCACTTTGCTCTACAGTTTCACATCTATTACAACCTGAAATGCCCACAAACATTCCTGTGATGAAGAAAGACAAGGCCAGATTAATGAGACTCACCAATAAAGAATGAAATCTAAGTTTTGACAAAATGTTAACAGGAGCTGAAGTTCAATTTGTTGCTTCCAGCTGTTTGTAGGAGTTTTTCCTCTGAGTTTATTAAACAGAAAGCAGCATCAGGAAGCAGAAGGATTCATATGAGCAGCTCTGAAGTGACAGAGCTGAGCACAGTAACTTCATTAATTACCTATAATTATAAATTATCCTTAACATGGAGACATGACCAATTAAAATCTGATTTCTTCACCTCAGACAGGCGAGCTGTCACACTGAGTGAATGCTTATCCTTTGCAGTTGAATCATTTGCTACTACTGGTCGTCCTCAGGCTGAATGCTGGGCTTCATCACATCTGTATAGAACAGTGGTTCTCAACTGGTGGGTCAGGACCCAAAGTGGGTCGCGAAGCCATTTTTAGAGGGTCGCAGAAGCATGCCCCCCCAAAAAGTAGTGGTATAAAGTCTTTTATTTTAAAAGAAATGTTTCTTATGACACTGTTTGCTTTCAATAGCAGGATATTTAGTGGTGGTGACACCAGTAGTTGCCCACTATTAACCTCTTGATTTGTCTCTGACAGGTTATTGGAGAAATTATGCTTAAAAGCGTGCCAAAAATAAACCAAAATATGTTCCAAATCTGTCAAAATGGGCCAAAATATGCCCAAAAACTTAGCAAAAACATCCAAATATACCAAAATGAGCAAAAAATAAGCCAAAATTTTCCTGTGTTTTATTAAAATGCGTTGACACTCCACCCAAATAAACCTTAATTTGTTAACAGAAACAGCAAACTTCAAAAATTTGGGTCGCGACTGTTATTAATAGAGACATACTGGGTCCTGAGGCTGGACCAGTTGAGAACCACTGGTTTAGAAGATACTTTTATTTTACCGTTGACGTTACATTATCATCACACATGGAGAACATGTTCAGTGTTCACAAAATCATAAATATACTAGGCTGTGAGCTATTAAGGGAGATTTTATAAGAGTTTAGAGTCAGTGTTTTGTTTAAAAGTGTCATATCATGCATTATACGTGTACAAATATCTTGCTTGAAAGACAAATATCGCATGTGTCATGTCACTGTTGGGGATAAGTTTGAATAAAGCCATGAGAAACATTAACATTGAAGTGACCTACATCTAAATGACAGAAAGCGGGTGTGTATGCATGTTTGTGGATCTAATCAGGGGTTTCTGTGTGTGTGTGTGTGAGTCCATTCACTGTCGCAATAGGAAACAAACAGGATGTGGCAGAGGAAGTGGTCAACAGAGGTGTGAAGTAAAATCCCCCGTCACCGCTCTCTTTGTACAATCACCCACACCGAACGTTTTCAAAAGGAAGACGAAATGAAAGAAATGGAGGGAAGCAATGAAGTCGAGGACAGAGTCAGACGGAGGTTAAGAGAAAAGAGTTTGTTCAATTTGGGGAGAGAGAGGAGCAAAGAGTGAAGGTGGGAAGAGAGACAGGGAGTAAAACGGAGAAGGTAAAGGGGAAGGGAGAGAGGAGGAAGAGGGAGACGAGAGATGGGGGAGTGAGAGAGAGCGAGGGGAAAAGGAGGAGGAGCTAGACAGAGGAGGCAGAGGTCTTCTGTCTAGGACAGAGGAGGAAAAGAGAGAGAAAGAGCGAGAGCAAAGGGGGAGAAAGAAACAGAGAGAGAGAGAGTAGGTGTGAGAGAGAATGACACAAGCAGAGAAACGGGGAGGAGAAAGAGGGGAAGGTAAACAAAGGAAAAAGAGATAGATGGAAAGGGAGCAAAGTGAGGGGGAGACAGATGGATGGAGAGCATGAGAGTGAGGGGTGAGAGAGGGAGGCAAAGGGGGGAAGGAAAGAGAGGAGGGAGGAAACGAAGAAGACCGGGGGAAAGTTTGACAGACGTAGGAGGTAAAGAAAGAGAAAAAAGAAAGAAAGGGGTAACAGATTGAGTGAGGAGACAGAGAGGAAGGAAGAGAGACAGAAACAGAAGAACAAGAATAGGAGAGCAAGAAAAATGGGTGAGGGGGGGGGGAGGGAAAAGATGAGAGATGGGTATAGACAGAAAGGCATAGAAGGGAAGAATGATGGGAGAACCAAAGAGAGAATGGGTGAGAGAAGAGAGCTGAGGGGAGGAGAGGAGAGAGCAGAAAAGAGACGCAAGGGTGAGAGGTAAAGGGGGGGAGAGAAGGGGGGAAACAGAGAGAGAGAAACCTCACAGTCAGGAAAGTTCCTTCGGTTCATGTGATTTGCCGTCTCTCTGCCACATGGTTTAAAATGTGGCAAGGAGCGGAAACACACACCGCACACACACACACACACACACACACAAATATCCAAACACATACCAGCAACGTAATGAATGGAAAACATCAAAACACACACTGACAGAAAAGTGGACAGTCACATGTGCCACACACACTTCCAGTGGAGCGGCTGCTTTGAGATCAGATTTTTCCGAGTCGTCCTCTTGCTCCGCTCTGCCAGGAGTAAAGGCAGGAAAAAACTATGACACTGTTTTTCTGTTTCATGTCTGTCAAAACACACACACAAACACACACACACACACAGATGGCGAGACTGACTTTGTGTGTTTCCATCCGTGTGTACCGAGCTTTTCCAGAGAGGACAATAAAGCCATCCATCTGCGCCGCGCCGGGTCCCTTTTATTGGACTATTCCTAACAACATGATCACACTTAATCTACAACGCAGCTCCTTTGCATGTTTTACCCATAATCCCGTTAGGCTGAGTCCAGTCAATGATTCCATGACTCACAGGGGCTAACATGAAACCGATCAGGTCTGGGTATTGATTCTAAAACCACAGCTACCGCTACACCTGAGGGTGAAATTTATTAATTTTCCAGACTGACGTAATCGTCTAAAAGTTAATCTCTAAACCAGTGGCACCGCCGCTAAAAACGTTCATCCCGTCTTCTGATTTTTCCCTCTGTTGACCTTTGGCACACAGAATTAGGGCAACAAATATAATAATAATCGAACCTTTATTGATCCCCTTGGGGAAATTCCTTCCCTGCATTTGACCCATCCTATTCATTCATTCATTCATTCATTCATTAACCTTAAGTATCCATACTAGGAGCAGTAGACTGTCGCAGTACAGTGCCCAGGGAGCAGTCAGGGGTTAAGGGCCTTGCTCAAGGGCCCACAGTGGTGGTGACTGGGACAAGCAGTCGCTCTCACTTTCCCACCTCAACCTCTTGCCAGTCCAGGGGCTCAAACCGGCGACCCACCAGTTACAAGTTCGCTTTACAAACCACTAGGCCACCACTTTATCAATTAATGTGCTGCAAATTTGGCTTGATTAACCAGTTAGGTCAAATGTGACACCTTCAAATGTCAGTCTGAACTCTACAGATATGAACCTTCTGACCTCAAAAATCTGCCAGCAGGTTTGAAAGGTTTTGTAAAAGATTGCCAAAATTGATCAGAACAATAAACCGTGAAAACAGATACAGTCATCATCATTTAGACTATGTGCAGTTCTGTTGAGAAAATTAACGAAATCAAACCTTAAGATCATGATATTTAACCAGAACAACTTTATTCTACGTTTTCTTTAACCAGACACTGTAAAAAAAAACACAAAGAAATTCTGTGACCCTCGACAAAAATGTGAGTCAGCTGCAATCAGAAGTCATGTGACCAAAATTCAGCGATTATTTGGCTGAACTGGGATTAACTGCAGGCTGTGTTTTGCACAGGGGACACGTATGGAAACATATTAAACATGTAAGTAGTAAAATATCTATAGTATGCAGAATTATCATCTTCTTCTTCCAGCATTGGTCGCGCTTGGTTAAATGGTAAAATGTTGATTCCAGGTTATTTTCATTAATAGAATTTTTGAATTTTCTTTTTTTTCTGATTTATGACTTTATAACTGACATGAGCAAAAACATACCAAGAAGGTGCTTTGTGTTCTCCCCACCTGATAAACTAGAGGGTTTTTTTCTTTTCAAAAGTTACCGACACAATCATCAGATTATCAAAACAACCAATAGTCAACCAACTAACCAATGAATCAACTAATCAGTCCAGCTCCACGCAGTATGTCCGACTGTTTGTGTGTGGAACATCAAGCCAACATTTAAGCGTGCTATCTTGGTTCCACTTACGCTCGTTAAACAGCCACAAATAGGATAATTGGATGAAGGCAGTCGAGGAGGGGGCGATATAATTTCAGTAGGCAGTCTTATACATTAGCCTTAATCAGGTTACCATCATTAGCATGAGTGTAAACATTTGTGGAATTAAGCTGATGTAAGTTATGTGACACTGGACGCCTTAAAGGGAAAGCCCATGAATTATTAGTGTTCCATTAGATTTTGCTGGATGTAATTAACAGCATTTGACTTAACATGATTATAACTATCACTGCAACCTTCGAGCAATTTAAAGAAATTAGTGAGAGTCAGCAAAAAAAATCTGGTTCAAGCATTTTAAGTTGATAAATATTAAGAAGCAAGCAAGGGCACATTAGTGTCAGTAGAGGGAATATATTTGTCGTATTTATCTCATTGCATTCCTGGGTCTGGTTTCTAATCGGTTTAATCAAAATATGCAATTTAAATGGAAGTCTTGTTAAATTCCACCAAGCTATGAAGGAGCACGCAATCGACTTAAAAGATAAGGATGGCGTTATTTTATATTTGAGTCAAAAATCCAGTGAAAAATTCCTTTACCCGGTCTGCAGCATTCAACCCTAAGCCCTCTGCTTCCGACTGGTCACAGGTACATGGTGCGATTTTCAAAAAAGAGGGCAAGTAACCTCCTAAAAAGACAGCTGGGTGCAACTTTTCAAAACTACTACCCAAACCGGAGGCAATGCAACATTTGTTAGGGACTATTTTCAGCTGCGGATGGTCCTCTGGTGATTACTCGGGGCAGCTGGTGCAACAGTGTGACTCATTTCTTGTTTTTTTCAGTAGCTTTTGGATGACAATGGAGCTGTATGGCATGGAAGGATAAGATATCCTTGCTTGGATACACAAACACTACTTGTTAGTAGGATACATTTACATCAGTTGCAACAAATATTCAACTGAAAACTCCTGATACAGTAACACAGCTCACACAAAACAACATCAGAGTGGATTTAACTGTGGCCACCACTTGCTGTACCAAGGCTACTGGAGAAGTTTCTTGCTCAAGGACATCTCAAAAGAAGCTACCTTGAGAGAACATGTCGTATTTACTTGCCCCACATCCAGCAATACTGTGAACGAATAACCACCCGTCGTCAAGTCCATAAAGTTCATCCTTTAAATCTTCTCTGCCCCACAATTAAAAATCCACCAACACCATCACGTCCAAGGAGATTTAAAAACAGCACTTACAATACTGTTTGTTTTGTGGTTCAGCGAGTGTGGAAAAAATGAGGAAAAGAGCGAAGAAAGGAAAAATTCAGCAGAGAGAAAGGGGATGACATGAAACAAGGTCACAAGTTGGATTCAAATCCACAACATCTGGAATACATGGCTGCAGGGTGGGAAATTACCACCAGCCACCAGCCAAACTCTGGCAACTTGTGGCTGTGTCTGGTAGGCTTGTCTACTGAGCCAACTTTGGCAGGTAACCAACCATCATTTGGAGTTTGAATCCGTTCTAAGTAGCATGTTTGGCTGCCAAAAAGGAGGGAAGAAGCAAGTGAATTTTGGAATCTGTTAACCACCCTAGGCTGACAGATAAAAAGCTTCAGTCTAATTCCCATCTTTCCCGATAGTGTGCTCAGTGTGCAGCCCGACAAAAGAAAGTTGATTTAAAAAACAACCCTTACAGCCACGTGACTTCGAGAAAGCGAGGGACTGAATCCAGCTAATCACATCCTTCTTCTTTTCCTACCTTCTTTCCAAAGTGGAAGATGGAAAGATCAAGGTAAAGAGAGGAGACACAAGAGGGCAACGGAGAAACAAAGAGGTGTGGAATATTCCTCTGTTGATTTTCCATTCCAGGAGTAGAGTGGGAAGTTTAAAAAAAAAAAGGCCTCCGGGTGAGGAACAATTTGGATGCTATTCTCATCTCTTCCCTATTCTCTTTTTTCCTCTCCTCTCCTACAGTGAACCTGCCTTCCTACCGCCTCAAACTACTCAAGCGTCTTTTTGCATCCAAGTCCTGCTTCTGCATTACACAGTTCTTTCCAGCTGTGCCCCAGTTTCATGATACTGAAACAATAAACGGTCAATGCAGTCGTACAAACAGCCACCAACCAACCGTGTAGCACATAGCAAACAATACAAGGTGGTAACAAATCTATTAACTTTTGTGACACTTTCAAAACAACTGCACTCTAACCTGGTTAAACAACTCACACATCAGATGTTGTTAGATTTATTGAAGCTGTGACCATCCGAATAACAACACAGCACATAACTCAGGTTCAATTTGTGTTTGTTAAAAGGTGTTCCTTTCCCCCTCATGCCATCAGCATAACTCAACCGAGCCCTATATGTACAAAAAGGACAAAGACTCACAGTACCTACCTAGTAAGCATCCAATCACTGAATAAACCAAGTAATTACTTAACTACAGCCTGATATCAGTTAACCGAAATAATCGGCCTGTCACTGATATATTGATATTGGTATGCGAGTTGTCTGATATGTGTCAATATGAAAACTTTTTTTACAGAACATAATGCCAAAAAAATACTTGAGATCATTTAGAAATGGTGTCGTCAAATAAACTGAGCAGATCAGCTCCGAACCCATAGTTTACGGTGTGCTCCACGCTATTTGCAGCACATGTAGTAGAGTATGCATCACAGCTAAGCAGACAGTAGTGCGGAGTCAGGCAGTGTCTTCATGTTAACTTGTTGATGAGTTAAATACATCGCTGGAATGTTAATAAACTCTACCCCCATTATGTTCCCTTCTCACTATAACTCCAACATGTAGACCGGTCAGCCACAACATTCTGACCACTGACAGGTGAAGCGAATAACATTGATCATATTGGTACTATGTGGTGTTCTGATGGAAAACCTTGGATTTTGACATCCGTGTTGATCAGACTTAGACACCCAAATAAACATTGTCCCAGAATAAGCACACTTCCTCATGCAAATGGAAATCCCAAATGTCTCTGGCCTACCCCTGCAGGAAAATGCACCCCACCACATGGAAACAACATCAAACAATCAGGAACATGTAGAAGAACATGACAATGGCCCAACATGTTGGTTTGACCTCCAAACTTCCTACACCCCATTGTGATCAAGCATCAACAAGATGCAGTGGAACAAGTTTGATTGACAGAGGCCCAACTGCACAAGCCAGAGTACCCAAAGGATCCACTGCCAATGTCCTGGTTCCAGACCCCATAGGACACCCTGAGAGGTCCTCTTGTCCATGTCCAATGGTTCAGAGCATTTTTGAGCACATAAGTTGGACCAACACAGTATTAGGCAGTTGGTCATAATGTTATGCCTGATCGGTGTATGTGTTCAAAGAACATCAGCGATATATTGTCATCTGTAGTTTTTGCTCCCTAAAGTTGGTATTTACATCATCTCCAACAACCCAATGTTGGTCAGGCTGTGCTTTCAACCTAGCAAAGTCAGTTACAGGAATCCTAAGCAACACAGCTGTGGCTTCATAGCCATCAAACAGCCAACAACTAACCGAGCCAACCCAAACATCCATCAACCAGTCAAGCAGTAACCATTCAGTCATCCAGCCAACCCAACCCACACTTTGTAATTTACTGTCACAAGGTGCTATATAAAAAAAAGTTAGTATCATCACCAACAGCGTACACATATTTCATGTACACACCAACATACAGTCATACATAAAACCTGTTTACGCACCACGTCCACGAACATCTATCCACTCTAATTTAAACCAACTAACCAACAAGCCAACATTTCCCAAAAAAATACTCAACATACGAGCCAAGCAAAATTCTTCTTTCTAACAACTCCAACTTGGGAACACACAACAGCACATTTTGAACATCCAAAACATCCACAAATTCTGCATAATTACAGCTGGAACAAGCAACTTTGAGCCTGAATACTGACATTTTCTGTGTTTGTGTATGAAAGTGGACTGATTTAAAAAAAAATGTGAGATTGATTTTTGGGATTTTATGGTCGAAAGAAGGGGAAGGAAAATGCCCAGTTTTTTTTATATTCCACAGTTAAGCTGCTCATTATAAAGCCAGACAGCGCACACACACACACACACACTAACCTCCCACCTGACACAAACGCACATATGAACACACGTGCAACATGCAACATACAGCTTTGCCCCTCGAGACTTTACACACATGCAGCAAACACAAACACACATGCACACGCACACACACACTCTCAAACCACAGAGGAATTTCCTAGTTTCATATAAAACTGATAATGGGATGTGTCCCAGCGGGAGTGGAAAATCAGAGGTGACTTACGAGCCTCCACATTCCAGCCTCACACACACACACACACTCAGCTCTTTCCTTCGTCTCACACACACACACACAAACACACACACACACACACACACTTACTTTCACACCTCCAAGAAGAGCGAAGGAGAACGAAGCAGAGAAAGTTTGGCAGAGAGAAAACAGTTAACTCCTCTAAGTTTCCATGTCTGCACGGCGCTGGGCCCCTTTATCGTTTTTCTTTCGTTTTGACGGAGAGCGAGCGCGGAGGCAGATGGGCCTTTCCTGGGAAGTCAGGAGTGCATTATTGAACATGTTGCTGCAATGTGCAATGCATTTACTGGGAAGAGGAGGAATAGATGCAAGGGAGATTAGACAGACAGTCTAGTGTGGGAGAAACAGAAGTAATAACACGAAAGAAACTGTAAAGGAAGAAGAAAAAGGGTGAGGGGTAAGAAGAGGATGGGGAGGAGAGGTAGAAGGAGGAGAACAAGGAAGACAAAGAGCAGCAAAGCAGTGACAGGAGAGGACGACAGGAAGAGGAGTGACAAAGGACGGAACGGAAGGTGAAAACTGAGGTGAAACGAGGGCAGAAGAGGAGGGACGGGTGACAGAGTCGGAAAGCGTTCGAAAAAAGAGGAGTTAGACGGACAAAAGAGGAGCAGCAGAAAATCTCTCACAGCTATAAGCAACAATTCCTCCATCATCGTTCCTCTTTTCCTCTCATCTTTGCTCCATCGCTTAATTGGACTTTCATCACCGCCTCCACCTCCCGCCACCCTTCATCCCTCTATTCTGCCTTCACATCACTCTTTTCATCGCTCCTTCATTACCTTGTAATTCTGCCTCCCACCAACACTTCTTCCACCTTTTTTTTCCCTCCATCATCCCCGTATTTCGTCCTCTATCAGTCGCTCCCCTTCAACACTCGTTCTCTCTTTCATCTCTCCTTATTCTCCATTAATTAACTCCTCTTTCCTTTGCTTCGCTCCTCGGCCCTCATCATCCCTCCGTAACTCTCTCTGTCACTCCTCATTTCCCCATCACTCCCTCTCTTCGTTCTAATACTCCATCGCTCTCCATTGCTCTTTATGCTGCTTTCCCAAGTTTCATCACCTCTTCTACACCTCCACCCTGCGTCTATTTCTCCCTCCATCTGTCCATCCCACCTCTCCCTCCATCAAGCTCTCTGTTCCCGCCACCCTTCAATAATTATTTCCTTCCTTTTGTGAGTCCATCAACATCCCTCCATCCCCTCCACTTCTTCTTTCACTCGGTTTCACGCGTCCTTCGTGCTCACCCTTCTATTTTCCTCCCTCCATCTGTGCGTCCCTCTTTCCCTATCATCCCTCCATCATGGAGCTCTGTTCGCCAGGCGACCAGAGGCTATGATATGCTGCCACTACCTGCTGTGTTTTTGTGTGTACATGTGTGTGTGTATGTGTGTGGTCCTGGCAGCGTTTGCGGCACAGAAGGTGTAAGGGGCTTATACCTGCAGAGAGAGAGAGAGAGAGAGATGGAGAGAGGGAGGGATGAATGTAGAGTGTGGCGTAAAAACTGGACGTCAAGGTGATGCAGCCACCTGTCCTGCTGGAGCGCACGTATGTATGGGAGTGTGTGAGAGTGTGTTAAGGATATTAGGTGTGTTTGGCAACATGAGCTTCGTGCTTGAATTCATGAACGGAGAGAATGGAAAGACAAAACAAAAAACTGAATTAACAGTAACTTACATTCACAATAAGACGCTGTGTCCACCAAAAACATTTCTTCAATCACTTGCTTGCAATGTCAGCGATGCGTATTCGCACCGTCCTAAAAACCGAGCATCTATTTCTGCCTGTGCTGCGTGTTTTTTTCTGGCAGCTGACGGCTCAAAGTTTGCCCAAAACTTTTAAAACTCCACAAAATGTTGCGCTCACGACTGTCACTCTTACCCAACTGTCCAATCACAGTGGAGGATGGGTTATTACTTTCTTTGAACCTGTCTACTGCAAACGAAGCTGTAATTGACTACAAGATAAGATATACTTTGCAATGTTAGCATGGTATGCAAATATACAGACAGAGACAATAAGACAAAACTTCAACTAGTAGCACACATTGTACTTGAACCAAGGGATAAAATACAGTAACATGAAGCCAACACTATAAAGCTGTGCCAGACTGTAATTGTGCTACCAATGTTGACCAACAGTTTGTTTGCAAAATCATTGGATCCAGTTTGTTATAGCAATGCCACATATCCCCTTTTTCCCACTTAACTTACTGCACTATTGTGATAACCAACAGATATAATGACCAAAAGTAAGAAAACACAACCCAAGTATCAATAAATTGAACATATCTTTAAGTTGTTAAGTATAAAACTTCTTTCTTGACCTAGAAACAAGATTTTACATCTACTTTTCAGCAGAAGGAGCTGCTTTTTTGAGTTATGACGTCTTTTGTTCATCCTTCGCTGAGGGGCATCCATGTTGCCAGCTGCTGTTTGCTAAGTTGCATGCTAACTGCCCTGTCTCCAATACTGTATGTTTATTCAAAACAGCCAACACTTCGTTTTCTGTACGGCAGAAGTGTTTTTTTTTTTTTCTCCCTCACAAACAGCGACCAAACAAACTTTACCAGGCAACAGCAACACAACAGGATAAAAATAAAACCAGATAGTGGGTGAAGTTCGCTGTGATGGATGAGCTGTTTCTGCAGAATGATTTTCATATGGTAAGCAAATGAGTGGCAACTTACTGAAGGAGGAAGAAGACATTTCAGAATCCAAAACACTGGACTGTTCTCTGGACAAATGTTGGCTCTGACATGAATTGAAGTTTTTGCAGCTTTAATACGTATAAAAATATAACAGACTTTCATCACTTGCAGGCGATCATCAAAAATAATACGACTGCTTGCGTATTGTAAGTGCTAAAAGTTTCTAACCTCAACCAGCTCTTCCAGCAGGGAAAGATGTGGTTACAGCCATAAACCGAGATGTATAACAGCATCTTTCTGGGAAGACAGAACTCTGAAGATGGGAATTTTCTTTCTTCCCAGAAACATCCCCCCCTCCCAGAACAACAACAGATCCCATTTAAACGAGCGGTGTTATCTGTGCTGAAGTAAAGCAATCAACTGTGGCCTTCATCGCCCACTCAGCTGACTCTGGAGCATCGCGCATAAACACACGTGCACTGCTCACACACACGTGCACATACCAGGGCAGAAGCAGCACACTTCACTGTCTGAGAATTTGTGAATGGAAAAATGGTTTAACACACTTGGCGGAGCGGCAGGACTTCCTACGCTTCTTTTTCGGAGGACTGGAGGGACTGTTGGTCTGTCTGCTGCTCTGTCTGTCACTCTGTCCATCAGTATGCCTGCACCAGCCTTATCGGTCTGCATTAGTGACTGCTTAATTGTCTCACGATTTGCCTGCACGTCCAAGTGTCTGGCTGTTTTTCACCTTTTTGGCAAGAGAGGTCTTTTTCTACTAGTCTGTCAGGCTTTCTCTCTGTTTTTCCATCTGTGTGTCCTTTATTTTTTTCTATTTGTTTACCTGTCGGTCTGTCTGTCTGTTCTTTTTTCTATGTGTTTACTTGTCCGTCTGAATGTCAACTCGCCTGCCAGCCTCAGTTTTTGAGTGACTTCCTATCTGTCTGCCTGTCTGTCTTCTTGCTTCCCAATCTGTCTGTCTGTCTGACAGCCTGTCTTATGTTTGCGTCTGTCACTTTATTTGTCTTTCCGTCTACAGTATTTACTGAGCTGTCTGTCCGTCCGTTTCTGGAAAAAGATACACGCAGCTGCATCTTTTCCACTGTCTCGCTGTCTGTCACCAAATCCAGACTGCGTTGAAGTTTGCACGGTGGAGCAGGAGCCCATTTTGATAGCTTATTAATCGGAATTAAAAGATACGAATGATAAGAAGCTGGACTAGGCAGACTTTTTATGGTTTAGATGGAAGGAGAGTAAGGGAGTGGAAGAATGGAAATTGGATGAGAGGATATGATGAGAAAGGACATGAGATGAAGGGATGGGGAGAGAAAAACAAAAGGAGAAAAGAGGAGGAAAATCAAAGGAAACACATGCAAAACTCTGTAAGGGCAAGAGGTGATGCTGCTTAGACCTGACATACTTTTCAAAGAGAGTCGAAGCTGAAAGCGGCGCAGTGAGAAGGAAAGGGGGGGGGGCAGAATAGGGAGGACGGGATAAAAGACGAGCGAAGGAGGGATAAGCAAAGTGGGGGAAAAAGGCAAGAAACTCAAGAGCGGAAAAAGAGAAAACAGCCAAAAAGTAAAGGAAATGAAAAAGTTTAGGTTGAGTGAAAATAAGCACTTAAAAGAATAAATGGCAAAAAGAAAAGGAAAAAAAGAGGGAGGAAAAAAAGCACAACAAGGAATCGCAAGGTCACTGTAATCGCACCTCTCTGCTCTGACAGACAAATGGCTGTGTGTATGCAAGTGTGTGTGTGTGTGTTTGTGTGGTGTGTACTAGAGTGACTTGTTATGCAAGGGACGTCCCAGCAGCGAGGGAGACATGAAACATAAATACAAACACACACACACACACTCAGGCACACACAGGTTTCAGCCTGTTTTCTAGTAAATCACTGTTCTCAAGGCTCAAGACGACCAACACCCTGTGTGTGCGTGTGTGTGTGTGTGTGGGTGTTGCGGTGGCACCCCTCAGTTAATGGAGGGAACTGACACCACTGTGTGAGACAGTCAGCTGTCCAGTGTGTGTGTGTGTGTGTGTGTGTCCATTAACACCAGCACCCTGGGAGAGAGTAGAGGATGATGAGGGATGAGGGTTGGAGTAGATAGATAGATAGATAGATAGATAGATAGATAGATAGATAGATAGATAGATAGATAGATAGATAGATAGATAGATAGATAGATAGATAGATAGATTGATAGATTGATAGACATTGAGAGACGGTGAGTAACACTGAGGAGACAGACAGAACGATAGCAAAAGAGAGGGCGAATTTCTGATGAAGTAGTTTATGTCACAGTCACCCTTGTCACACACACACACACACACCATTACCACACGCTGTCATTCACGGCTGCTGCATCGCCACGACAACAGCGGACGAGGACATCCCCCCTGCTTGGTTGCAACACACACAAACACTCAAAGACACACTCACAGTCACACATTTATACATAAACACACACAGGAAAGCACCCCTTTAGCTGGCATAGAGAAGGAAAGCAAGACAAAAAAGAAAAAGTAGAAGACAAAAAGTAGATAGATAGATAGATAGATAGATAGATAGATAGATAGATAGATAGATAGATAGATAGATAGATAGATAGATAGATAGATAGATAGATAGACAGACTAACCTTGCCGGCTCTCTCTTTCTATCACCGAAAGCATTCCTCTGTTTTCACACTCCCTCCTTCCATCGCCACGGTAACAGACACACCGACCGGCCGACCCTCAACACACACTTTCTCTTGCTCTCTCCCTCTCTTTGCCACACACAGACACACACACAGACATATGCACGCACACGCGCAAACACAAGTTTAAAGTCCCATTATGTCCAGTTTGTCAGCAGCCATCCATTCATCCATGCCTCCATCCGCTCTTCTGTCCGTCCGCCACTGTGTGTGTTTACATCTGAGCGTGCTCATTCGTTCACCAGGCGGGCATGTGAGAGTGTGTCTGTCGGAAGGTGTATGTGTGTGCGTCTGTGTGTGTGTGTGAGTGTGTGTGTATGTGTGTGTATAGCAGAGTGGGAGCCCTAGAGAAACACTCCTCTTGCCACAGGAGTAAAGCCCAGGCGTGACGCAGAGCCAGAAATAGATGGAGGGGCCCTGGCTGGGAGGGAGGCGCCGGGCCTACACTTATGGCACTTTTGCAAGGACATGTACAGAAGCGCACATATAGACATGTACAGTATACAAATACACAGCACACAGTACATATAACAGAAGAAAACTTAAGTGCACACATGCATTGAGATTTGAAAACCTTGATATAGCAATAGAAGTCAAATATTTACATATTTAAAATGTAATGTTCGTACTGTATGTGTTTGTGTGCATATTATAATAAGAAGAATGGCATATCATACTGTACTTGGCTTAGAGAAGAATCTGTTGCCCTTTTTAGGTCAGTTTTAGGAAAAAGCAGTGCGACCAGGATTCTGACACGAAGACAAAGCAGCTACAAGAAGTACAGCTGGCTGTAGTTCCTGCCCGGCAGAGGCACAGCATTTGCCAAGTTTACAGCCCAGAGGACCAGAGTTTAAAAAAACTCCACTGTTCTCAGTAAAGATATCTAACAAATACACAAGTGTTTATATTTGAAGTCATACCCTGTATAATGCATGTATAAATGCACACACATAATAATCACAAACACACATGCATAAAGTAACACATACAAACACTTGTAGAGGTGTAAGAACACACACATACGAAGTACAATAGCACTCATATATGCCAACACATCAAACAGCACATACAGTGTGGAAACAGAGATATAAAAACCTCGCATTTGTGTTTTTTGTTGTTGTTGTTGATGATGTTTTGTTTGAGTAGGCATGTAGTTGGATGATGTCTTTTCACATACAGAATCAGCTAGATGGTCCATTCAATAGAATTCTTTTGGAGGTGGGGTCTAGTATTGTTGTACATACTTGCAGATATGTGAATTTGCAACAGAACACATATAGTTTATGCTACTTTAACAGCACGGCTTCAATCAGTGGCATTGCTGGCATACAGCTCAACAGGTTTACAGATGTAATGCACCACCTCAGCTGAGAATCTGTATCAGAGAAACTGGGCTGCACATTTTACAGCCGATTTAAATTCCAAACTCTGAACAGAACCTCTTCCAAAGCAGGTTAGGTGCGCAACATCAGTTACCATGGTGATCCAGCAGGTTAAAAGACCTTTGTCACGTTAAAAACTCTGGCTTTAGGCACAACATACCTTGCTAAACCTATTATTCTCTCTTCGTAGTACAGCCTCTTTGGGCTTTTACCTAACTGATTACCTGAGCACGCAGACATAAACCAAGCTTAGTCAACTTGCTTGTACTATACCCTGAAGAAGACACTGGCCACTACACATGAGCATACATTTAACAGTTCAGCTAGGTCATGTCGATGCAAAAAAGACGTTTTAATCTTAGAGGCGCGTTGGTTTGGGAAGCTTTTCTTTTTTTCTTTGGAACACACACATATACTGTATATCAGGACAGTGTTTGTGTGCCACTGACACCAGAGCCCGTGCTGTTGTGCACTGAGAATACCAAACTTCAGTGCATTTGATATGTATTCATGCATGCACGATGGGCCAGCCTCGGGTCAGTGTCGGCATGTACTCAGTGTATCTGTGTTTATGTACTGTGTGTGTCACACAGTGCAGTATATTTGCAAACCTTAGCACTTTGCCGCCTGTGCCTGGTTGAACACTGATGTATACAATATGTATTATGTATTGCCACACATACACACACACACACGGCTTTATGAATTATGTACATGTGCAGCCTGCTCACTATATATAGCCCTTCTAGAGTTTAGCTTCCCATGAAACAGCAAGAATTCAGGGTTTAATATGTCATATTCCAAATGCTTTCAGACTAGCATTAACTATTTTAACTAAGTAGCAAACAATTAATGCTTTTCAACAGAAAAAAACATATACTCAACATATGGACACACACACACACACACACACACACACACACACTTCTTCTAACTAGGCCAGATAGATGTCTGTTCTCTCCTAAGCATTAACTGCACATTTATAATTCAGTGCTTTATTGTTGACTATCAGCTATCACACAACACAGACTTGTAAACGTCCACACACACACACACACACACAAAAACAGCAGCACACACACGCTCAGTAGCGACTGCTGGTTATGAAACAGCTGTTGAGTCGAGGGCTCTGTATGTATCCGAGCCGTGAGAGTGCAGCTTACATAAATACTTGATCATATCTGGTTTGCTCTCAGTCTGAAAATGTATAATCCGCCTTGTTAGGATCACTCACCATGAGGATGGAGAGAGGGAAACGGAGGAGGAGGCGAGCGGAGGAGGAAGAGGAGGAGGAGGAGGAGGAGGAGGCGGGGGGAGAGAAAGAAGCCTCAACTGTCAGTTTTTGATGGATACAAAGCTCAAAGCACATCACTTGAACACGCTGTCATTTTAACAAGATAAAATGCTGTTAGCGCTCAACAACTACAGTTCCCAGAAGGCTTGGACACCCTTCTGTATTCAGCGCTGTCATGTCACCTCATGTTGCGCTGACAAAACGTGAACAACTGAATAAAGTGTTACTTCTACAACTTGGGAACATTCACACAGTATTCCAGTATGATGATCCCCAGTAGCCTCACCACAAAACGCTGCACCTCAAACTGTTTTTAAAGTTAACTGTAAGCACATATAGCAAAACTTTGGAAAGAAGAGGGCTTCTTTTAAATTAGATTAGACAGTTATATTAATGTCAATATTGGATTTTATGAACCTTTGTTGACTTATACCCAGTTTTGTTCCAAGTAGGACCTAATGCAGCTGTAAAAAATGTCTGTGTTTCTAACTCAAACAGGATAAATTGGATCCAAATATCTTTTAGCAGTTTGTCTGTGCAATGTGCTGTGAACTCAAGAGTAGGTATTTCAATATCTGACTTAATTAAACTGACAAAGTTTAAAATACAAAACAGAAAACATCAACAATACCTGTTAAGCACTTGAAATAACCCCTTTTAAAGTAAATAACCTGATATTTCACTTTATGTCTTTGTTTAAACTGGCAATGTGTAAACTGTAGCAGCAGCAAGTCCCACTAAACAACATTTGTAGTTTACAGAAGCTGCAAAGTTGTTCATAGGAGCAGTTAAAGCTGCATCTGTCTTTCTAAATAAAAACCCTCACAACAAACACTGGGATGTACTGAGATAAAAAAAAAAAACAGTACGCCTGTTAAACTTTCAGGAGCTATAGTTGGTCAAATTTGTTGGCGCAATTCAAAACCGTGGTCTTCACAGGTACGAAAACTTTTGCCTGAACCCTAAAAGACACGAAAGTCCACTAGACCAACTGAGCCGGATCCATCTAAAGCTTAGACCTAGACTCCCAAGAAATGCCAGACCTGCACCCAACCTGGAGACTCTCACCTAATCAGCTGATTGCTACTGACTAGTTAATTTCCAAAATTAGTGACTAACCCAATGGGAAGTTAGTAGCCTCCCCCTGTGTCTGGCTATGATACATATAATTCATCGTCCTGAACAAGGAAGTTTGTAAAAGACATCCAGGTTTTGTGTTGAACTTCACGCAAGTCTGAGTTATTTGGAATCAGCTTTGAAGTTTGGGTGCATTCAGCATAATAAAGACAACTTTAGCTACCTTGTCCTTTGGAGCCATAGAAACCTATTCACTGCCACAGCTGCTAATGTTAGCATTGCTAGCATGCTGTCATCTTTTACAGTTACAGTGCTGAAAGCTACACTACACAAACACAAAGCCTTGTCTGATCACAAGTGGCCATGTAAAATGTTAATCCGGATCCATGTCCCAGGTCGAGTCTTGGGTCTGAGGGTTCCAGTGGAACCATGAAGACCTCTGACTCACTGCTGCCAAATAAAATAACAGTCTGTAGATGTTTAACTTTACTGCTAAAGATGTCCATCTTTTACTGTCCGTGAGGTCAATGGTTGGATTAAAGCTTTACCACTTCAACACTTGATGTGATGTTTGTTATCTACAGAGACTCTCCGTCCTCGCATCACTGGGAAGTGCACTACACTTGACTTAGGAGGAAGGAAAACAAAAACGAAAAAGAAAGTGACAGACAATGAGTTTAACCAGCATGACGTTAAGAGTGAAAGAGGAAGTGAACTGATGGATGTGAAGTGAAACAGTCGGGGTTATCATATAGGATGTAGAGCGTGACCTGATTTGGATCCCATAATCAGGGAAACTTGCCAGTAAAGAACAGAACGTAAACCTCTAAATGGAGGCCGTTTGTCTTTGGTAGCCATTACAAGCCCCTACTCACTCTTCTTCTTTGTTAATGGGGAATATTAATTTCCTGTATTCCATCTTTACCACATTAATAATTGATGATTAAATATGGCTAGGAGCGTCTCAGACTCATCGCCAGCCAGGCTCCGTCTCGGTCTTTGTCTGTCTACAGGTTTACATTCTGTCTGCCAAAAAGTGTTTTGGTCGCGTCTTTTATTGGGTCAGTCCATCACACTCAACCCTCAGAATGTCTTTTTACTTTTCTTCTGTCCTTACTCTATATATCAGTCTGTCTCTGTTTCCCACTTCAAATGATTCCCTGTCAGTGTTTAACTTTCTTCCTCCCTCTTCTCTCCATCCTTCTGTCTCAAGCACTGGTTCAGCCTGATTGCTGCCAGCCAGACTTACTTTCACTTGTTCCCATGAGTGACAAGGCAACAATCCAACGCTGGGAGTCGTCAACCCTGCAACAGTTGTTTAAACACGTGGGATATCCAGCAGCCAGCCGTGGGTGGATTTCACCAATGAGAGCTCCGCAAGCGAAGCTGAAGTATTTGTGTGTGTTTCTTATTTGGGTTTCTTTCTCCTTGTATCCATTGTAATCATCATTTTCACACAAGCTATTACTTGTGTTTTGTTATCCCATCTCATGCCTCATTTACACCCATTTAGAAGTGTCTGGTATGCTCATAAAATCCACATGTCATTTAACCCTCTCAACCCCTAAAACCAGCCTGTGGCTTTCAAAGGCATGTTATGTTTAAGAAATCAAGAAAATTGCACCATTTATCAGAGCCAGAAACAATGAAAGCAGTTGGATTTTAAACTTTCCGATGGCCTGTGAACTACTCATCTGGGACACTTTACCAAATCTAAGCTCAAAATCAACATATGTCATCAAAATGACTGTATTGTACATGTGTTAATTATATCGATGTGCCAAAAGTCAACTGTTTGCTATCAGATCTGCACTCCTTTATGCATTCAGTAACTTCTTGGCTAAACTAGGCTGAACTATACATGACCTAACACAAAGACACAGATGAATCATATTTATGAACTACACAAAAGTTGAGCTAATGTCACTCCGTCAAGCCTACGGATTATCGCTGTCTCATTTGTCCTGCCGCTTGATTGAAGTCGGGAGAACAACTCAGAGTGTACGTCCACAGACCACACAGTGCTGGTCACAGTTGGGAGTAGTAAATATTATGTATTTGTCTTGGAGAGACGCATGCATTTACACCTGTTGTACATCTGGCTGCAATCCTTCTTGGACGTATTTACACAGCTTTTTGATATCTGAGAAGGCCAAGATGAATTGCGTATAAAAAAAGGGCGGTCTTAACCATCTCAAAGGTCACCATTGTTTTCTATCTGGGATTTAGTACAGGCAAGAAATGTAGTGTAAAGGCTGCAAGACCTGTATCAACGGCGACTTAGTTTGGATCATTTACTATGCCAACAGTTGTCTAGTCTGCACATGCCCTCCGCTCCAATCAAAACTTAAGTTAATCCGAGGTAGCGTTTCACTGGTTACCTGACAGGTACACATTAAAGTTCACATTCGAACTAATACATGCACACAAACAGTTCAGAAAAGCCTGCAGGTGCCCACATGTGGAGTGCTACACAAAACATATGCACACTCACATTAAGCCGCCTGTGAACGTGCACCTAAACACAAACACACACACACACACACACAGAAAGCAGCCCGCATCTGTGGAAGTGGAGCGGAGATAAAGAAGGGCTGTTTTTTCCGAGGCAAAGTTTCCCCACAGCAAAGCACCATGGGAAATACGGTGGATCTGAAACAGGGTGCTTACCTTCGCAAGGAGACCCTCACGAGTCACGTTCTTCTGGATACTTTGTGATAGTAGAGCAAAAAAAATCAACTTCTTTGTGCCACATTTGACAGATAGTATTTCCCACCAAAACTGCAAACGCGATTAAATTTGCGTTTTTTTTCTGTGTAAATAGTCGAAACTGTGTTTTGATTTTTCTAAACCGTCATGCCGATAAAGCCTCTCTTAATTGAACTGAGAGAGAAAGAAAGAGAGAGGGACCACTTTAGCCTCTAAGCCACAGGGGGACCCAGTTGAATGTTATGCAACTGAGCCATGCCAACACACACACACACACGCACACACACACACACACACTGGGCCAGCTGTCCCTGATTCCAGCAGTGAAAACTATCTCTGTGTCTATTTGTCTATCTCTGCTTCCCTGTCTTTCCATCCCTTCCTCTCTCTGTCACTATCTCTCAATCTAACATCTCCTTCTGTCATATCGTCAACTCTACTGCACTATATGGCTAAAAGTACGTGGACACTGTCTGTTTTTTATGTTTGGACCAAGCCGATTAGTCTTAATAAGGGTAAAACTTAACGCTACAACATTCAATGATCTTTCATACAACAGTCTCCAAATGACAGTGTGTCCAGATCACTGTTTGACCTGAAGAAACACAACGGGCCTGCAGTTTGTCCAGACACCTGTGAACCTTATCACATAACATCAGTGTTAATGCTTGGGAGTGCCTCCCTGCAGCGAAGCTCCACAATCTTCTAGAAAGTCTCAAACTAGAAGACTGTACGCTGCAGCATCAAATTAATGCCCATAGTTTCAGAATACACTCACACATGTCTGTAAAGTTTGGGTGTCTACATACCTTTGGCCGTACATCTCTTAGTCTAACCTCTCTCTCCTTTTCACCCCCACTTTCTCTCCCCTCCATCATTTCACACCCATCCGTCTCTCTCTCTCACCATGTCACTCTACAGGGTTTCATGTTGCCAGTGGCACCTGTCGCCCCCTGGGGGTGATACATTGCGCGCGCGCACACATACACACGTGCACAAGCACACACACACACACGGCTCAACTTACTTGCAAAGGCGGTGTTCATTATTAGAAGTCTCGCAATGTGTATAAGGGGCTTCCCAAGCATAACAAGGGCAACACACACACAGAAACACACACACACCCGTATGCCAGCAGCCTTCCCAGCAGGCCGAAGGAAGCCTAAACACAAACCTTCAAGTTCACCCTCATTAAAGAGGCTGTTGCCTGCCTCTCTAACACACTCAGCAGTGGTCAGCTGTGCAGGTACAGCGGCTGACGTCAGCTCTTAAAGGTTACCATAAACTTCCCTCGGTGGAAAACACAGCAGATTACAGAAAACACAGTGTTTACCCCAAACTTCTGTTCATTAAAGTTAACGAGTCAAACCTCAAAACACAGAGGTTACCCCCGACTTTAATTACGGAGAGTCAACACAAACTCAAGTCACCCCACACACCTTATTCCTGCAGCACAGAGGTAACACCTGTGACATAATAGAAGCGTTGTAGAATATAAACAGCCATAACAGAGTGAATTAGGATGACAAGGATGAAGACAGACAAGTGTATTTTTCACCCAGTGCGCTCAATAACCTGTTCTTGTTATTGTATACTTGTGCATTTTCTCCTTTTTCAAATAAAAGATGAAACCTATTAGTTTCTGTAACTCTAAAAATAGCTACATTTTCAAAGATGAATGTTTCTCTCTGTATTTAAACATAATGTGGTGAAGATCATAGTATCTAGCGGGCAGCTGATTTGAAATTCCTACTTTTTAAATGAAGAATCAAGACTTTTTGGGGTTCATCAACATATCTCTGAAGTCTCTAGTTGTGGTACACTTCTTGTTTAGGATGCTGAAAGCATGTCATGATTATAGTGATTATAGTAATAGTGGCACAAACCGCTTCTTTAGAAGATAACAGCCTGTATTTTCCTTCGAAGCCACCAAATGTAAGTTATTTAGCATTTAAGTTTGAAGGAGTTACTGATCCTTTTTCATATAAACGTGGTACATTTGAGGCTTATTATCAGTAAACTTCATAAGAACCTGAATACAAATAAATGTATCTTTTAAGGGAGAAAGAAACCCATAAATCAGAACTCTTAATGTCTCCCTTTGGTGAAAATTAAGCTTTTCATCCTGTTAACATCTCTATATGGTGTTTGTTTTATATGCTGGAAGACACATCATGAGCAAAATCAGCAGTCAACACCATCGCTGAGCCCTTCCACCTTAAAACTGGAGTGCACCAATGACAATCTTAAAAGCAAGGATTTAAATGTCATACACAACAAACCCAGCCCGTCAACCGACTGGGTGGGACTTTCTGGATCAGCATATTGTTCAGAGTCACTCTCCAGTTCAAACATGTATGACTAAGTCACTCCAGCATTGCAACTTGTCATTGTGTATTGTACAGCAGTTGTCCAGTGTTTCAGCAGAGTCATTAGGTGAGCTGGTGTGCTTGAGCTGCAGCGAGTAGCGGAAGGGTTTGTGGAGAAAGAAGGGGGGACTACATAGATCTGCACATTTTAGAGGAAGAAACATTGCAGAGCTACATCCCAGCCATTTTAGGGCAGTAGGAGACTATCTTAGCAACTTTTAAGGGTTTATTCAAAGACCTAGTACAGACTTTAAGATTTGTATTTTATGGATTTTTTTAGTCAAATTTGAGGAACTGGTTTGGCATGAAGATCATAGTTTACAGGCTGGAGCTATTTCCTGACCAACTTTCACGGCTTTGTTTAAAGTCTGATAACCTTAGGTTTGATGTAAATGGACCGAAGTTTGCCAACTATCTTCTTAAACAGCTACATGTCCATATCTCAAATCTGTTTTCCGACAAATGGCCCAAAGTTGGCCCAAATGCTTCTGTATGCAGTGATTCTCAGCCCAAATCAGTATCAGATTGTAGCCCCAAAATGAAGCCAACCTGGCAGCCACACACAGGCAAGAGCAGCCTCCTATTGGTGCCTTTTTAAAAAACTTATTCAAACAAGCCCGTGCCCGTTTTAGTTGAACCTTAGTGACAGCCATCTGTCCGTTTATCTGTTTGTATTTCTGTCTGTCTGTTGAGCTATTTCTTTCTCTGTGTGTCGTCCAGTCCAGGCTTGCCCCACAACCCTAAAATTATTCGGGGCTGTCCCCACGGACGCTTCAGCTATGCGGCTCTATAACTGAAGCCACTTTGGTCCCAGAGACATCAGGGGTATCCAGTTCAGTGTAACACAAGCAAACTATGCCAGTGCAGACACACACTCACATGAAAGGTCCATGATAAATAGCAGTGTGTCAGGGCTACGAGGGCAGAGCTGTCAGTCTCAGCTGACTGAGTCAAACCAACCCAACGGCCTAAATCTGCTGGTCACTTTTACAGTTTTTTCAGCCAACAACATGTTGAGGAGAACTGGACTCCAAGTGGTGGCTGGCATCTGTTGAGTAACAAAATTGGAGTGTCGATCTGGCATAAAAATCCAAATCATAATCTCTGTTCTGAATAGAAAGCCTCTCAAAGACGTTTCTGAAACGATTACTCCACCTACCAGTTAATTTCAGTCTCATTTGAGTAAAGTCTTTCAACATAGTGCCAGTTCCCTGATGCTTTTTAAAGCCAATTTCCATAGTGAAAACTGCTTTTATCCATTTTACAGATGATGTGGGTGTCATTTGTACTTACTCACCTCTGTGTTTAAGACTGCAGAGTTTCATTATCAACCTGTGAAAAGGGTGGTGGTGGGCTGGCATGGAAACGTAGGAGGAAGATTGTGCTCATTTAACTCTGTCTTGAGATCCATTGAGATGAGGGAAGGAAGTGAAATTTATCAGGAACACTACAACTCGGAAGAAGCGGTTACATAACATTAATGTAAGGAAATATTTGTTTCAAGTTCATGGTTTAAATGAATCGTTAACATTTGGCAAGGTAACACTTACTGCTTTGCATTCCAACACCTAGCTTGGCTATTTCCACAGTGAAATGAATACGCCTGCCAACACCACTGATGCTAATTAATTGGTTTGGTAGAATTACACCTGCACAGAGACCTATTGTACTGAATGCATTACTAACCCACTATGTCTGGCAACCCATGCTATGACCAGAGATGCTGTAGAGGCCAGAATGTTGTTCATTGAGAATTAGTTACAGTGAATAACTAAACTGTTGAATTTGTATGTGACCTAGACAAATAAAATACAAAGTATTAATGTAGGAGCTTAAAGTCTTAGTACAGTTTTTACACAATTAAGGCTACGTTCAGACGGCAGGCTAAAGTGACCCAAATCCGATTTTTGTGCCCCTATGCGACCTTTATCTGATCTTTTCATGGCAGTCTGAACAACACATTCAATTTTTTCAAATGCGACCCAAGCCCCTTGGATTTGTGGTCCTAAATCCGATAGGCATCTGATCTTTTGCCTTTCGACTTCTGTCTGAACGGCCAGGTCGCATTTATCCGACCTACATGTCACTGATACACGACAAACATCTCTATTCTGCGTTCCAGTAGGTGGGAGCAGGAACAAAAACAACAACCATGGCGGATGATAAAGTGGAGTCCAGTCAATGGAGGGAAAGCAAGGTTTCGGAGTTAATTAATGTTTGGGGGGGGACAGCTCTATTCAGGCCAGACTTGAGGGGTCTTATCGGAACCAGTCGGTTTTTGAAAACATTTCCAAAGAAATGGCCGAGCACAAAACATACGCTCCACCATTACCATCCATGTTTACTTCCGCAAACACTGAGCACACTCGCTGCGTGTGACGTCATTGTGTCCTCTCCTGCACATGCGGGACACTTTTGGGTCATATGAAGTTCACACAGGAGATCACATAGAAGCCGCATTGAATCGAAATGTGAACGAACTCGCAAAAAAATCGGATTTCACCAAAAAATCCAAATTTAAGCCCTGCAGTGTGAACGTAGCCTAAGCTGCATTCTCATTTATGTTTAATGTGAAACTGTTACACTTTGAAAAAGTCCAAGTCAGGAGATGAAGGCCTTAGAGTGCAACAGGACATTTTTCACTCATCATTTGGTCATTTCTTTTTATGCAGGAATACTACTTGTCTAGGTTAAGGAAAACTCATATGTTGGGTTAACTATTTCCTAAAACCTTAGTTTAGTTAAAGCACCAAAACTACATATTTCAGATTAGGAAAATAGCTCAGTTTGAAGGTGTTAATTCCCATAAAGACATAAAAAGTGAATTTGACAATTTGTTGTATTGAATCTCAGCCGTTACTGTAAAACAAGTATTGAGTGTCTGCAAAAAATAAATCCAGATTTAAAACCCAATTCAAGATTTGCATTTATAGAGCAGTTTATATTTAGGAGAATTTGACTGAAATTCTTTCTGTAAATCACCTTGAATGAAAGAAAAGGATAATTACAGTATTTACATCTTAATGGATCTAAAGCAGAGAGGAAGTTGTTGGGATGATACTAATAAAGAAACTTCCAAACTAACTTACTACTTTACATTAAACAAAACGTTAAAATGTTATATGTGCATATTGGGTGAAGAAATTCCACCAGAGTAACTTTAAAAATCAGCAAATGACCTACCGTCTATGCAAAGATTAGTTTGGAAATCAGACATGCAAAGGCATATCTCTACCTCTGATAAAATCTAAAATGGAAAAGCAATGATAGCACTTCCAGGTAATTGGGTATGTTAAGTCCCTGTTCAACAAAAACGATGCTTTTACAGATTTTAATGGGATGTGGTGAAATGTATTTCGCCAGGCAACCCTAACCTCCTCTTGCCCTGAGCTGACAGGAGGAGAAGCTGCCAGGCTGGCTCTGTGTGTGCTTGTGTCAGTCAGTCAGCCAGCGGTTCGTTAACTAATTAGTGAGCTCGTTTATCTCATTAGGCTCTGATTGATCTGCCAGCTGATGGACTGGCAACTGAGCGCCCCGTGTGTGTCTGTTGCACGTCAGACGGAGTGAGCTAATCGATATTAACAACACAGGGAAGAGTTTAAGTGTTACGCAACCTCATTATCTGGCAGCGACTGCGCGGGGGGTGGAGGGAGGGCGGGGGGGGGAGGATTCCTGCGTTACACCAATGTCACCAGAAGGGCAGCCTTCCTGTTAGCGGCAGGATATTAGCTCAGATAGAACGGCTAGCTGGCAGCCGGATGGTATCTGATGGCCTGAGTCACATAGTCACAAGATAGTTAGTGTGTTTTCTATACCAGTGGAAGAGTAAAGGAATATAATGTACTCAATTACTTCTGGTCAATAATGGCATGATAGTACTAATTAGGGGTAAAACATTTGGTCATTGAATTCATTGGACAGCAAAAAAAGTGAAACTTTTATGCAAAAAAAAAAATGCTGAATACTTTCTGGTTTCAACTTCTCCCAACATTTTGCTTTTTTTCTGCTTTATATTGTTGTTAATTGCATGTCCTTGGGTTTTGGACTGCTGCTCAGGAAAAACAAGCAATTTGAAGACATTACATTCTTGATTCTTGGCTCGTGATTTTTGTTTTTCATTGTTCAGAGGTTAGACGTTTTGTTACAGCTCTTTTTTTCTTTCCATTTCAGCTGATTCTGTTTGGCAGCCTCACGATGACTTACTTCCTCCGTGAAATTAAAGAAGGAAAAAAAACAAACAAATAAAGTAGCACCAGTCAGATGACGAGTCACCGTCTACTTCCCGACAAATGCAAATCAAAACAGGTTGTTTACCACCAAGGCAGGGATCCTGGATGCAGGCACCCGGAAAACTTAAAGCATGTCGGGAAAGCTTTGTTAAGGCAGTGTGGGAATGGGTTTTTTTCTCTTTTATTTCAGCTTTTATTTCTCTGAGGGGGAATTCCACACATGCCCACCTGGGAGCTGCCCAGTATGAGCAGTTAATGGAAAAAAGTTATACTTCCTAAATAGTGATCCCACTCTACTTTATTGTCTCTATTTGCCTATAACACATATACTGAACTGGCTTGTGTTTTAGTCGATTGTCCAGCAGAAAGGTTCAGATTCCACTGTTGACAACACTGTCTGCAGTACATGTAGCAGAGTATGCATCACAACCGAGCAGACTGTGGTGCAGAGTCAAGTGGTGTCTTCAAGGTAGGCTGTTTAATTCAAGCGAAAATCTAAGTCCTAAAACATTAGTGTTGAACTTGTGTGTCCACAGAATCAATAATTATTACTGTCTAAAGTGCACAGGATAAACCGATATAGTCTATACTGAATTCTTACACAAGATTTTTTTAAGCATCTTGAATCAATAGAATTGCATCAATAAAGTCATATGTGCCCTTTCTTAAATCCTTCTAAACCAGATCATTCCCACTAGACATGAAGGCAGCATAAGACACCCGGGCTTTATCTGTTGAGTACACACAGGCTTTCAACTAATTTTACACATGCATCCCAGAGACTACTCCTCATTAGATATTGCATTTCCCATAATGATCTTAAACTTCTGAAGAACCTCTTGTGAGTCATCCGACTTTGCAGAAGAGAAATTACCCCAGTGGCCCTTTAATAAGGTTAATCTGAGCAGTAACATAAAGCATCATCCCCAAGATTAAAGGGATACCACTGTAGTGTGATATTAATGTAATACAATGACCCACAAACAATAACTTGACGGTAAAGCAGCTGTTACTCTGCAAGTCAGCAAAAAGTTGAGCTCCGCTGACCGTCACATTTAATGAATAGTCTGCAGCCCTTCCTATTGCGTGTGCTCCATTGTTTCACTGTACCCTGAGTGTACAGCCACTAGGGGCCCTTCTGATGAAGTACACTGATGAGGTGAATCCAGGTAAGAGCCATTAACCTTCATCGATTCCTCTTATTGCATTTAGATCGATCAGTGATGAGGAAATGGAGAGTGAAGAGAAACGCACAAGTTTTAAACTCCACTCTGGTTGAGATTGTGAAAAACAGGAGTGGTATCAGGACGAGGTTTCAGTAGTTTGTGTTTTAGATTCATTATGCACACACAAACACACACACACGCACGCACACACACACTTCTGACTGCCTGTTCACCTTTAGCTTTCCCTCTGATGTAACAGTTCAGGGAGGGCAACGGGAGGCCAAATTGCTCAAATCTGGCTTTCCTCCTCTACACACACACACACACAAACACAAACACACACACACACACACACATACACGCACACACACTTCGCAGCTTTCTGCATTGCCATTGCACCATTCAGCATCAAATATGCATCAAATTATATAAGAGCGACTCTTATGTAACAGACTCTATCCCCTTCACTACCCCGTGTGTGTGTGTGTGTGTGTGTGTGTGTGTGTGTGTGTGTGTGTGTTCTCATGCTGAGGTCTGTGGCTAATGAAGCCATCTTTGCAGGGGCAAAACACAGAAACAGAGGGCGCAAAGGAGGAGGAGGAGAGCAGAGCTAAATATAACTCTACTGGCCCTGAGCAGCATCTGAGAGGAGAGGAGAGGAGAGGAGAGGAGAGGAGAGGAGAGGAGAGGAGAGGAGAGGAGAGGAGAGGAGAGGAGAGGAGAGGAGAGGAGAGGAGAGGAGAGGAGAGGAGAGGAGAGGAGAGGAGACGCCAGACAACTGTTCTCTAACCGTCTTCTTCTGTTTTCATCATTTGTACATCCAGGAAAAGTTTACATCCACCTGACTGCTTTCCAGTAACACCCCAACCTACTCTTCCCAGTGCTGGTCCAGGTCCAACCTGCTTCTCTAAACTCTCTCAGCAAAATCTGCTCTTTCATTGTGAGCACATGCCATCCGAATGGATTGTTTTGTATGTTTCCAAGTTCCGCTTTCCCTCAAGTATAGCTTGATATAGATATAAATAAAGACTGTCTCCATCAACTTGCACAGATTTTCCCATCAGAGAAACCATACACCTGAGTTATTCTGATCTATGGGGTATGATTGTAACAATATTACTTGCTACTGTATGTGTAAAGTTGTCCATCTATACATTTTCTATACACCGCTTAATCCTCTGTAGGGTCACGAGGGGGCTGGGGAGTCCAAGCCGACTCGGGCGAAGGCAGCTGACACCCTGGACAGGTTGCCAGTCTATCACGGAGCTGCACATAGAGACAGACAACCAAGCACACTCACATTTACACCTACGGGCAATTTAGAATAATCAATTAACCTCAGCATGCTTTTGGACTGTGGGAGGAAGCCGGAGTACCCGGTGAAAACCCACGCATGCACAGGGAGAACATGCAAACACACAGAAAGATCCCAGGCGTCCTAACCGGAACGTGAACCTAGAATCTTCTAGCTTGTGAATTTGTAAATTTGTAATTAATTTATGCAGATGCAGATGTGCGTTTACATTTGCAGTGTCCTGAGATCTGTGAATGTGTAAAAGAAACTGTGGCATTAGTCATTAAACGTGAAAAACACTAGCACATGTGTAAAATAATCTGCAAATATATACATGTCTATTTAGTTTGCCACTGCTGAAAACTAACAACAGACACAGAAATCCAATGCAATGAAGAGCTTCAGCTGTGCAAACTCCACTTTCCAATAAACTCCATAACGGTCACTAAATGGATCCCGTGGTGAGATTTTTTAGTCAACTAAGGCTTACAGAATCACGGATTTACTTTCAACCTGGACAAGGAGTCCATCTACTACCTACATCTGCACAAGGATGTCATGTGATACGTCCAAAAGCTCCAGAACAACCACTAAATGCACCTTGTGGTGAGGCTGCTGGGATAAATGAGGTGTGTGGTACTTCAGCTTTGTCCTTGTATTAATGCCTGTATCTAAGACACAAATTTGTAATATCATTCCATATGTGTGTGCTGAAGTGTTTTGTTGCTGCTGAAGTTAAAAACACGAGGCTTTAAAAGTTTAGTCCCCGAAGGCAACCTCACACCTTGGAGAGCTTTCTTGTCTGGATCCCTCCCTTCAGATCATTAGTCTCGAGCCTCCTTCACTTTAATATACAGTACACACACGCTGCCTAAAAAAGCAGCACCCCCACAGACAGAAACATAACACATACAGCATAGCAATCTGCCACCACATACTGTAGCAGCCTCTCTGCCCGGAGTTGGAATCCACAGCTCTGACATTTCTGCCCGCCGCAAACCGACTGGAAACCTTTAACGGCCTGAGGTCGGAGTGAGAGAGAGATGGAGATAAATTACAGTGTTTGGTTTGGTGAGGAAAGCTGGGAGTGTGAGCGGGTTCATGTGCAGCAAGTCTGTCTGTGTGTGTGCATATATATATATATATTTATTTATATAAATATTTGCATGTATAAATATACATGCATGTGCACATGTGTTCACGTACAAAGAACATGCATGCACGCATGTTTGTGAATGTGCTGCATTTGCTTCTTCTGTTTTTGGGTGCCCGTGAGTGTGTTTGTGTGCAGTGCTCCGATCCCACTGAAGATCATGTACAATATCTTAAACTGTCTATCCAGCTGCGCAACCTGCCAATGTCCACTCGGGGGAATTGTCTGAATAAAAACCCATCCTGGGGTAACAATTTAAGCAGCAAAATAAGGACCCAAAACTGTCAAGTCTAGCTGAGAACACACGAACACACACATAAACAGAAAAAGTTTTGAAACTACACAATGCCCGAATAAGAAACTCATACCAAAATAGATACAGTCAAGGAAATAAAAAAGCTGTGTCTACCTGTGTTGCTGTTCAGCCTCCACATACTAATCTAATGGACAAATAACTGTCATTACAGGACCTCCAGGGCTATTATACAACTGTACATACAACGCACTAACAACGTTTTATTCCAGTCTATGCAATTTCAACGCAGCACCTTCCCACATCAATACATCATTGTTTTCTTGTCTTCTAGTTCTAAATAACAAGTTGCAAATGGACACTATCACTGCAAAAAGTATGCCAGGATGCATCTGGAGTCAGTGCATGGTCCTAGATTAGCTTTATTTTCACAATTCTTAGATTTCAGTATATCTTACAACATTAATTATTTACGGGTTTGGGTTGTTTTTTCTTCCTATGCTGCCTGAGTGGTGTTTGTCCAGTAGCCTATTTGGAATTACATGGTGTGTAAGTTGCATGCATGTACAAAAATGGTCTTTTTTGTATGTATAGAACTGTTTTATCTTATGTAGCATGCAATTAAAAGGCAAAAGGCCCCTTAAATGCAGATAATCCACCACGCTACCTGTCAGTGTGTTACAAATGAGTGCAGCTGGTAGTACACTTCTGTCCAAAAAAATCATGGGTTTTCTGAAATGAAATGCCTTAAGATGACTCATAACACTTAATACTTCCCCGTAATGTGCTTTACTTTCATGCCAACAATCACAGATTTTGAAGGAACATCACCATATTTACTTTTTTTTTGTAAAACGAGACTCATCTGAATACATTTGCATAGATATTTCTGGCCCTCAGCTGAATGTCTCTGTGTTTTATATCCAGTGGGAATTAGATAGATGGAGGACAAAATTTACTGATGACATTAAGGCAGTCTAACGTGAAATCACACACACACACACACACATTCACACGCACACTCAGACGTCTGACAGCTGCTTCTGATCCTCCTATGTAGTTTAAGTTAACAGAGAGGTCTAATATCACCAGAGTTGTCAGCCAAATCCTGTCACCGACACCGCTTGTGTGCACGTCTGAGTGTGGAAAACACATTAGGCAGAGGTACTTTCAAAACAAACAGTGAAAAATATCTAAGTGTCTTTTAATTTCGGCTCATGGCTCGTCAGTTTAAAGACTGAAACTGAGGAGAGAGCCGGAGAGAGACCGTACCACTGACAGGCGAGAAGAAAGAGGAGGATCTGTTTTGAAATTTTTTGGGTTTCTTTTGGCGCATTAGGATGAAAGAGGAGAGGAGGGGAAGGAAGAAAGGAGACAAGGGAGGGGAAAGGGAGTGTGAGCAGACAGGAAAAAAGAAGAAGACAGGGGAGGCCTTGAGAGGAAAGAAGTTAAGGGATGAGAAAAGTCCAGATGAGGGGAAGAAGAAAGGAGCAGATGATGAAGGGAGATGAATGAAAAAGAGAAGATATAGATATAGAATGAGGAGTATGAAGAGAAGGGGGGAGAAAAGGGGAGGAGAGGTAGCCAGAAAAGGAAGAAAAGCAAGGGAAAGTGAGAAGAAATTAAAGGAAAAGAGAGAAGGAGAGGAGATAAGGCAAGAAAAAAGAAGATAAGAGATAAAAAGGGAGCAAGGAGGGAGAGTAGAGGGGGAGAAAGGGGTTAAAATGACAATAAAGTAGAAGAAAATAAACCAGTCCTGATGAAAACTCGAAAGACAGGAAGGGGGAAGACAAATTAGGAAGGAGGAGAAGAAGGAGAAGAAGAGAAGAAGGAAGGACTAATGAGATGAGTAGATGAGGAGAAGAAAGGGAGAGGAAATGAGAGGCACAAAGCAAAGAGAGACGATAAGGTAGGGTGAGGCAGGTGAATGAAAAAATGAAGAAGGAACGACAAGAAGGAAGAAATGAAGACAGAAGAAGCAACAAGAAAAGCAAAACGAGGAAAAGAGGAGGAGATGGGAGAGGAAATAGGAGAGAAGCACATCAGAGGGGGAGACCAACGGGGGAGAAACGAGTCGAGACAGGATGAGAACAGAGGAGACGAGATGAGAGGAGGGAAGGGAGGAGAGGGGATGGAAGAGAGGAAAAGGGGGGATGAAAGAGAGGGGAGGATTGAATCCAGGGACAGATAGACAGAGCTTTGAAGAGGAGGAGGAGGAGGAGGGAGGAGGATCAGAGCGAGTGAAGGATGAAACAGGAGGCGAACGCTGGTTGAAAGAAGGGAGAGCGTGGACGGAGAGATGGAGGGACAGAGGCACTCGGAGCGATGAAAGGAGCGAGGGAGGCAGAGAGGGAAAGAAGAGAAATTCTCTGTTACATATTTTAACAAATACGTGATGCTTTAGTTCTGTTATCACTAAATATACACATCAAGATAACGCGCGAGCCAAGTACACACATGTTCACTGCTGACACATGTCACCGAAAGGAAGATCAGTTTGCAAATGGAAAAACGCATGTTTGAAAATAAAAGTCTCTATTTGGACGTGGAACTGTTTGTGAAAGAGGATAAATTTCAAAGGCGGACAGACAAAAGCACGATCCAGGAGTTTGCGGGAAAGCGGAGAACTCTGTACTGCATTGGTGGTAATTGGGTGTGACAGGTTTTGCAGAAATATATGCAAAATATTCAGATTTTTTTTCCATGTAAACCTTAAATGCAAGTAGGAAAAGCCAGACGTGACCTAACTTGAAGTGTACTGTAGCGGTAATGAGCAGTGTGCAAACAAGAGGGAGCATTTCAGTGGCTGTCATGAAGTATAAGTTGACACTGATTTATCGAACCGGTTACAATTCATTTGTCAAAACGTCCATTTTAACTTTTCAAATAGCTCCACTGATCCACTTATGCAGAGCACTGAAACAGAATGAGTGTTCTTTGTTATGCTGGGGATGTGTCATTTACATTGATACTGTCTTCCTAGTTTTAATTCTTATCTTGGTAACAATATGCCCATATAATGATAAAACTGGATATGAATCCTACCATAATTTCAAAATTACTATACAATTACTATAATGCAGAATCCCAGCAGTATTGGAGATGTACCAAGTTCAGGATGCACCTTTGAAAGGCATCAAAGTGCTGCAACTTCTTGGTTTCTATCAAAGGTTCTTTAGGTTTCTCAAAACCCCAACATGGTTTTATGAAGGTTTGAAACCAGTGTAAAAATTGACCAATTATCCATTTGGTCGATTATCTTATCTGATATTTAACATTCTTCCTATTGTTATTATTGGTATCGACCAGTTCCTGATCAAATCAGTTCTGCCCAACAGCTCTATCTGATTGGTTAGAAATCAAATAATAGTCTGAAATACAAATGGTGAAAAGCTCTCTTGTAATTAAACACAAGTAAAAACAAATACACAAAGGCATTTCAGTCAAGACTTGTGTTGAATTTTGTATTATTCTAAATTTTGATGCCAGGACTTTCATTTTTACTGTATATCAGCTCTAGACATCAGTTATTGGTCTCCTTGATTGCTACTAATAATCAGTACCGGCGCTGAAAATAAACATGCCGGTCAATCCCTTGCATTGTGGCGCTCAAAGTGCTCAACTGATGATCTGATAATAAGATGGAACAAGTAGAGAGTGAAATAAAAAGCTAAATTAAAGTAGAATAGATAAAAATATTGACAAGACAAATAAAATAAACATGTAAAAACTGTATAAGACAGATTAAAAATGCAAAACACAGAAATAAAATAGGAATGAATATAAAAACATACCAATAAAATCAATGAATTAACTATAATCTGTAATCTGTAAGAGTAATCGGGTAAATGACTGGCAAAAATTACAGTCTACTGATGTAGTAGACGGCTGAATAAGAGGAGTCTGTTTAGTAGTTACAGATAAATTACATGACGCTTCCAAAACCTCATGTCAAGGTTCTGTGGACCTTTTGGTACTTTTTGACTCATTTTTGCTGGGCCACCGTAGAAATCCTTTGTAGCTGCATCAAGCTGACTGCGCTCTGCAAAGTTATAATCTTGTGTGAATGTTTTATGGTTGGATATTCCTGAAATGACTTTGTGTCTCCAAGAGAAATCCCTTTGATTTCAGTTTGACCATGATGGAAGTTTATCCAGTGGGTGTTTGAAAGGGGTTTAAGAGATAAAAACGGGGGTTATGTTTTTTTGTGCACCTACAGAGAAGCATTTAATCCGTTTACTGGGGTTAAAATTTGAAGAGAAGTGTTTGACAAAAGACTACATATACATCTTTTTTCTTTTATTTCCCATTGCCTTGCTCGTCGGCACTTCTCTATAAGCTGTATGAAAGAGACAAGTACTTGCAGACTTGTTATTCGAACATTCATCCAGGTATTATATGTATAACATGCTATTTCTCCCTACTTCTGACTGCAGAGAAGACAGACAGACAGAAAAACTCAACTGCTTTCAGGTCGTGCCAGATTTACTTCCCCTCTTTGAAGCTCTAATTCTTAGCCTGCTAGAGCGCTAACCGTCGCTAGCATGTGCTAATCCCCCGACGCTTGACGGACGGGAGGCATGAGGTGCTAGCCAGCTGTGCTAGCTTTTAAGCTTTAATACTCTGAGAGTGAGTGAGCTAGCGTGGAGCTAATCAGTCTTAATGCCATGCATATGGAGTTAGCTCCGGAGATGGCTAGCTGCTGTAGCAGCGGCTAATCCTAGCGGCTACAGGAACATGCTCAATCCCCCCGTTTCACTAAATATGTCAATTTTAGAAACTGCAACGTGAGGTTAAGATTAGAGGAGGAGAATAAAAATAGTGCAGGGAAGAGACAGGAGATGATATTTGGGAGGGATGCACATGTTTTTTTTTTTGAGGACAGGTCTTGTTCATACTGAGGCTCAATGTGATAATTCTCTTTGAACAAAAGCGTTGGGTTGAATGTAAGTTGCATGTAAAGAAGACGTAAAAGAATGAAACACAGAGAGGGTAAAATGAGGAAATTGAGGAAGAGCCCACCTACACTGTCGGTCCTCACTGTACTCAGCAGTGCTGCCTCTACTTTGGAAACCTCCAGGTTCCATAATCTCTCAGGATCTGAAGTGGACACTCAACACAGACACAATCATCAAAAAGGCCCAGCAGAGGCACCGCTTTGAACAGTTCTAGGATAAAACCCACATTTATTGATTTACATGAACCAATATAATGAAAAATGTTGGTAATTACATCAATTTAATACTGTGTGAAATTCAAAATCAAATTTCTGGGTTAGTCGATTTCAAATTAAATTTAAGTTGAGGTAACTTAATGAAATTGTTTTTTTTTTCAGTTGGTTGAACATTTTATTAGAAGTTCTCATAACATGAAAAAAACTGATACAAACTGTTGTAGTTCAACCTGCCTGAGGAGCTGCTGATCCAATTCTACACTGCCACAATTCACTCTGTTCTCTGCACTTTAGCTACTGTCTGCTTTGGATTGGCCACCAAAAATGACAGAGACAGACCACACTGGACCGTCAGGAGTGACAACAAAAAAAAAAAATTTGGCCGACGTGCATCCCAACCAGAATTCATGCATGTCCAGAGTGAGAAAATGGGCCGGTTACATCCCTGCAGACCCATTAGAACCTGGACACAAGCTGTTCTACCTCCTACCCTCTGGTGGGCTTTATAGAGCACTGAATACCAAAACAACCAGACACAAGTTTCTTCCCACAGATCTTCAAACTGCTGAACATTTAAATTAGTCAGGAACAACTCATTCTTAATTCTGGACCTCTGTATATACTGTATACTACCTGTTACATTTAATTCCAGCTATCCCCAGTGCGGTGAGGTGACGTGTTAGTCTCAGTCCTACTGTATATCTAGTTACACACTTGTTTTCCTGTCTTTAACCTACTGCCCTTGTTTAAATGCATGTGTGTTTTCTGTGTTAGAAGCGTGAGAGCAAAGAAAAAAAGTCAAAATCCTACATGTGTTCACATACTTCGCCAATAACACTGATTCTGATCCTGAGAGAAGACATTTTGAGCATTTCCCAAACCTTGCTGTGTTGAAAACAGCTTGAGACACACAGCGGAGGCTCTGCAAGGACCGGAAATGATGTGATGCTGCTGTGGGCACAGAAATATCTCAGCAGCTCTTATCTTTAAGTGCATGTGTGCGCCTGTACAAGTGCTTCCTACTGAAGCACCTGCTGCTCTCTTTCTCTCCCTCAAAATCACAGCCTTCAGTCGGACCCCTCCTCCTCCACCTCCTTTCCCACTTCCCCCTGCTCCTCCTCCTTCCGTCCGTCACATGTTATAAGCCTGAGAGGCAGGGCGCTGACATGGGCCACGGGCTCTCTATCGCTCTCTGTTTCAGGCAGGAAGCCACCGAGTGGCACAGCAGAGGCGAGCCACCTGTTCCTCCCTGGCAGAGGGATGGAAGGGGTGATGAAAAGATGAAGGGGGGGGGGAGGGTTGACAGGAGGAGGAGGCGAGGTGAAGAGGAAGACCGTGATGATGGAGCAGAGGAGTGGAAGAGGGAAGGAAATAGCAAAGGTGGAAATGGGGGCAAGGGGAGAGGATGAGGAAAACAGATTTACAACTAAGTGAGAAGAGGTGGGAAGGAAGGTGGCAGGTGAAAACTGTGGAGGAAGGAAACAAGGTAAAGAAAGAGGGAGAGGGTGGATTAAAAGGAAGGAACGGACGATAACAAAACAAAACAGAGGAAACAACAAAGGAAGAAAAAGATGTCTGTGTCTCAAATCAGGGAAAGAAAAGACAAGCAACATGAGAGGATAGAAGAAAAGAGAGATGAAGGAAGAAGGGAAAAACTAGGAAATAGATGATATGAGATAAAAACTGAGAGATGAAAGAGGGAAGAAAGTAGACTAGAAAAAGAAATGGTGCAAGAGAAGAAGGAATGAAGTAAAAGAGGAGATTGGGGACACAGGAAGGGAGAGATGGTGGGATAAGAGAAGGTGAAAGTAAAAAAGCACAAGATCGGAGGTGAGAAAGAAGAGGATGAGAGAATGATGAGAAGACGAAGGAGCGAAGAGAGATGCGAGGCAAAAAAAAGAGATTACAGAGGGAAGGATGCTGAAAGCAGCAGGAGACGAGAAGCAGAGAAAGCGGGGGATGCCTAATTACAATCCCTCCGTTGCCTCTCTTGACCTTGTCCCCTCTCCATTCATCACTCCATCTCCACTCCCACAAACATCCTGTCTCTTTTTCAGAATGATTCTTGTGCTGATGGGTTTTCTACGTCATCCTGCAGCCACAAGTGATGCTCTGACTTTTTCTGAAAATCACCCCTGAAAAGGATGTCACTGGCAAAACACTCCAAAGGTCACACTTGCGGATGAACATTCAATTCACATGGTGTTGTTTCCAGAACTCATACATATTCTGACTGTAATATCCGAACCATTGAGCATGTTGGTTTCAAAATGCTGTGTGGAAAGCTTGATGCTGGCTGCTCAGTGCTGTGGTTTCAGCTTTGAATAATCCTGTCTCTGATCTTTCTTATTATATTTTGGCTTGAGCCTGGTTTTGACTTTCGCTTTCAAGTGTTGCTTTTTTAAAATCTGAGCACTGAACTTGATAAGTTTAGAAAAAGATCATGGTTTTGGGTTATAACACCATGTTGAAGATTTTACTCACACAACCACAAGAGGTTGCCATTGTTATCGGGGTTACTTTTAGTTTATCAGTCATCAAAATGGATTAAAATGCGCCTACTGAGCTTACTAAAAGGTGGGAGATGTCCCGAGTGGCCCGCATGTATGAGAATGATAGCCATTATTGCTAACATGCTATTTAATGGGCTGATAACGTCTGAATCTTTCCTCTCTCAACAATCGTGATGAGCAACAAGCTGATGAGCTGAAACACTGATGATTCACTATTAACAATCTAATGATGTCATGTATAATCATACATCAGTCAGAGGGGTCAAAGCAGGACTTTTACTTTAATTCTGTAACTACATTTTGCTGCTAATATTTATGTACTTTTAGCTAAAATGGATTTTTCATGCAGGAATTTTACTTGATATTGAATATTTTTATATTGCTGTATTGAGACTTTACTTAAGGGAAGGAATGGCATACTTCTTACAGCACTACTCTAGCAGTCTGACTTATAAGATATAGACTTCTGGTACAAGCATTTAATTTCTGACATGCATTTTGCGTGGCTTTCTGCTCCCCTTCTGCTATCCATGTGCTTAAACAGTTCCACTGACACTTGCAGGGGCACCATCTTCATAGTAGCCCAGTGGTTGGTTTAAAGAAATACTAAGAAGCCAGAGGGATTTTCCCCCCTACAGCAGAACAATAATGAGATGCAACCAGATCATTCTCCAGTCCCGACAAAGTGCTGGGGAGAAGGTCTGGCTGTGATATTACCTCCATATTGACACTTAACTCAGCACCACCAGAAAGTCTAAGTTTTCATTCAGCCTAGTTAGTTAAATGTCTTGGCAGCAGATACAGAGCAAATACTTGTACAGACATTTATTGTTTCCTGCAGGATATGATGATCTCCCATCTTTCAATCAAGGCACATCAACAGTTCAAACTTTGAGTTTGTCCGATACTCTTGACCAGATATCTACAAACTGATGGCTGTTTTCTATGTTCAGCACAAATTGACAATATACCAGCTAAACAACAGACATCCCTGCCAAACTTTAGCTAAAAGCACAAGGACAGTCTCACAGAGCTGCTAGCATGACCTCAGCTTTGTTAGTATGGTTCGGTGCTATTAAAGTTGCTGTAACAGTTTTGAAAGTTTTGCTGACAAGAGAAGGAGGCGATCAATCAAACAGTAAAGAGAAACACACTAAATACAAAGCAGATACACAGATACACACAAACACAACCATATACTAACAGCTTTCACACATGCATAAGTTAATGCAACTATACATGCAGAAATGCACCCACTGAACCACATATGCAGAGTGCAGACTCCCTCGCTCTCACACACACACACACACACTGAACATGTACAGGAAGTGTGCAGGCTGCAGAAGCAACAAAGCCGTCATTTGCATGAGGAATGATGCGGAAGTGAAACCAAAGCTCTTTATTGTGCCGCACTGTACTCAGACACACGGCCATACTCTCTCGCACACACACACACACACACACACACACACACACACACACACACACACACACACACACACACACACACACACACACACACACACACACACACTACTTTTCATGCAATTTGAATGCACAAACAAAGAGACCAGCGGACTTCTGGTTACCTGGAGGAAATGGGAACCAAACTAACTGCTGTTGCCTCAGCAATGTTCATATCCCATAATGCTATTCAAATTCTGTCGCTCTGTTATCTCACTCATGACCCGCACACACAGATGAACACACACACACACACACACATGCGCATACTGGGAGGGAGGCCATTCATTCTGACACAGCTGTTCGTCAGGACACGAGTGTCGCTCTGCCCTCTGTGCATGTGTGTGTTTCTGAACATGTGTTTGTGTGTGTGTATATGTGTGCAAAGCTCGCTCTCCATGCGATGCTTTCAAGGGCACAGCTTGTATCCGTTGTACCAAGCTGTGGTCACCATGGCAACACAATATACACGTCTTCTCCCTTCACCTCCTGCCTTTTTTGTACTTTCTTTATCGGCGCATACTAGTTTGTAGGAGTGTGTGTGAATATGTATGAATGTGTGTGTATGACTGAGTGTGCGTGTTTGTGTGTTCCAGTCACTTCCTGGTCTGTTTCTGCCAATGACTTCACAGAGACTAACACAAAGCTCACATTGGTTTACTGTCCACCGCTGGTGTGGCGTTTTTGCTAGGATTTCTTTTAATGTACCAACTCAATGGTTACCATGGCGCCCACCTCATTTGGTGGTTTTTTCAGGTATTTTTGATGTGATGTGGTTTAAGTAGTCAGGCAGTTTGGCTCTTGTCGCCTCTTAGCTTTCATTTCTCTGTTGGGTCCAGTCTTCATTTGCTCTTCATGCTTTTAGTTTTGTGGTTGCTAATTTTCTTGTATCATATTATTATAATCCAGAAATTATTATAATCTTGGGGAGTCAATGATAATATGCATTAAAGCTGTTCAGGAAACTGACAACAATACCTTAGACACTTTATGGACGTTTCGCTTTGCCACTGATTTGTGTCACAATTGTTTATCTATGTGGTCTATGTGCTGGTAAACTGACACATCTCGGGAATTACAGCTGCTCAATTTGACATTCTGTTGGATTCTTTGTATCCTCTCTTCATTTACAAATGTTTGCATATAGAGTTTGCACCTCTTTCGAGTCAAATTTCAGTGTTTCCATCAACATATGGCATGTAGCCATTAATTAGAGGGTATTACACCGTGACTACACTGAACCACAGACTTTGTAAACAAACTGAACGTAGCCACTGGCCACTGTTTGTCGCCATCTTGGTCTTTCGAAACTGGATGTCATAAGGTAGCCCTGCCCAAAAGCACAGCCTGCTTTATCATCTATTTTACTCTAAATGGGATCCTAATTTGCAAAATTAACACCATGCTAGATTCAAACAGTCTTAAGATTGAGATTTAAATCATTAACTCATTGAACAAATGTTTACTGAGGAAACAAATCTCATGAGCAGTTTAGCATCTTTCTCATAGTCTTGGGGATCTTTTAGCAGCCAGAGGAGGCGCCCCCTGCTGGCTGTTAGAAAGAATGCAAGACTAATGCACTTCTGTGTTGGGCTCACTTTTCCACCTTGAAGGCTACGTCCATATTTTAAATACAGTATATGCACTGAACATGTAATGGATGCAGACCATTTGGGGAACAGCTGCTGCAGCACTTTGCTTCCACTCTAGTCGACGAAACAGGCACCAGGCATGAGAGAGGGCAAAAGTGGTGCATATGGCCACAGAGATTCACTGTGGAGATTTGCTCTGTAAATGCAAATGCATCAGTTTCTTCTATCTAAATTTTTTTTTATGTTTTATATATTTTTTTACGCCCAAAAGGACTACTTTACATCAAACAGGGCTTCCACTTTGGGGTCTTGATCACCTGTGGGCATTGTACATTTGTATTTGCAGTACCAGCAGTACTAGCGGTACTTAGCGGTTGCTTAGTGCCCTTATCCCTACATAGTCTAATGTAGTTTGCAAATGTTGAGTCAGTCATATAACACAAACCTGAGGTTCCACAGTGCTGTGTTGGGTCCAAAACTGAGGACACAGCAACCCCAAAACACGATTCACACAACAATACAGCTGTCATCAATGAAAAGCTACATTCCGTGTCACATCCCCTCCACAAACAATCCACATATGTTAGGTGTTCAACGTACCATCAGACAATTAAAGCATGCGATGCCTTTGTAGCTCTTGTAAATCAATCGTATTTCAGCAGGATTTCGACCCGACATAGAGATAATGACGTTTTATGAATTCCTCTGTATTTTCTTTTGATTTCTGACATTTCTATCTAGCTGCTATGTTTGTACAAAACAAGATGAAAAAGAAAGAAAGAGTAGAGCAGAATCATGGGCATGTAGCCTACATGATCCCTGCTGATTTACCCTGGTGCCCAACTATAAAACTACAACATAAAAACTCATGTGCATCAGTTTCCCAATGGACCACCATTACATAAGAGAAAAAACAGTTCTTCTCCTTTGATAGGAAACCTCGGACTGCAAACATTTTTTGATTATGGGTTGTTTATCTGCTAAGTTCAATATTTGCAAAACTTTCCCAGACAGAAAAGCTGGTTTTATGTGCAGGGCAAGAGACGCCAAGGCCGAGTGGAACAGGTCAGACAATACGGAAACAAAGAGGGGAAAATAAAGAAAACTTTCAGACCCTGTGGGAGTCTGGTATCCAGTTGTCATAGCATATCCATGCAAAGAACCCACAATGTCATTGTTTGCAACTCAGTTTTCACCAGCCTTTTTTTCACAGGTTCACTTTATCAATACCACAACTTCTAAACACCAATCAAGTCCCAAATGTTTCAATAGTTGCACTCTCTGCAACTTCTACTGAGTTTGCTGGAGCAGAAATCCAAAATGCACATAAAAGGATGCAGATGTGCATGGAAACATATTTTCAGCGTCTATCGGTTTGAGCAGGTTGCCACAGTTTAAAGCAGCCGTTGACATTTGTGACACACTGAGCGTATGCATTTTACACTGCACACTCTGCAAGCGCTGACGCATATCCTGTGCAGGTTTTCTGTCGTGTGCTTGTGTGCATGTACCTGTACACTGAATGAAGTTTAAAGGCCCACACAGTTATGCTTTGAGGTGCAGATAGTAATCTCTGCTTTACATGATCTATTTCGGTGCACAGTCTGAGTCAACCACACACACGAACACAGACTCGTGGGTGACGACACGTACTGTATAGAGGGAGGAACGATGTGAGAGCGAGATACACGGGGAGAAAGACAGAGGATGTTTGGATGACATGCAGTAGTTCGTCTCATCCTTGATACCGATCCGCCTGCTGCACAGGAAGACGAAGTGACACCACTGACACACAAACGCTCGCGCACACAATGCAAGGCTTCTTCTGCTATCCATCTCATCCGCAACCACCACAAATCTGAAAAAGCAAAAGGCCATTCCCTAATCTTTAAAAAACCTCCAGCATCACCCCCTTTTCCATCCAGAATTTATGGTTTAATCTTCACCACAGCAGCCATTTCACAGACTCTCCTTCATGTATTATCCTTTATCTGTCACTGCTGCTATCATGCTCTACCACTATTCTTCCACTGCTCCTTTCTCTAACACTCTCTTGAAATGTAATTCATAATACAGCATTTTTGTCCTTGATGATCATTGTGAGGAGATCTTTATGCTTCTCTATATGTGTTTTCAAGGTTCTGAGGCTTCTTGACCTCTGACCTTCCCACTGTTTCTGGTAGTATTGACGGTCTACGACTACGTTCAATGTTCAGGAATTACATCTGCTCGAGGTGTTTTGATGCAGCGTCTTTTAAAACTGGTCTTTTGTGTCATCGTCATCTTCTGATTCTTTACAGCACATAAAGACTGTTTTCTTCAGGTTACTACTACTACTACTACTTCATAACTAATTGTGCGCAAGATTTCTACGTGAGCAACAGAAAATTAAAAGATTGCTTTTCCTCACAGTCACAGGATAATAAAAACATGCTCACCACAGTTTACGTAAGTACAGGAAAACGGATGTGTCATGTTGAAATGTCAAAATAATTTCCTGACAAGACAAACTGAGTGACAGTGACATGCATGTGCTGCCTGGTGCTTTTATAATTCCAGCTCCAATGCTAAACCCTGCAGCCACCACAATGTAATCACTAGTTTTATCTTGCAATGTGATGATTTTATTTAATTATTACTACTATTTTCTGATTTTAACACGAGAATGATCTTGATAAAACAGGATTTTTATTTGTTGTAATGAGAAAGTAATATTTTTTTTTATTTTCAGGCAAAAAAAAGTACTATTATTATTTAAAAAGCTAGTAGAGCAAAGTATATTGACACATTTCATCATCATAACAGCAAGATGCATCTCAGTACTTCCTCATTTTTAGATTACATCCATGTCTTGCCACTACTAACAACTGTTTTACACGGAATAACCAGTTCTGTTACTCTCGCCCAAAACTTTGGAGCCTCCAGCCTGATCACTGTGAGTGCAGAGAGCAGAATGAGCTCATATAACAAACAATTTCAAGCTCGTAAAGTAAAGAAAATTACAAAAAACTTTACATCATGGCAGGCAGCAGGAACATTAAAGTGAGCTTCGTCATTTACACTCCCAGCCGAGGTCACACCTCCGGTAATGAAGCTGGCCGGTTGCCTCGGCAACCAGCCGGGAAAAAACTGCGAGAGTAATTCTGGTTAAATGAATGCAGCTCAACTGCCTCCTTGTCTTACCGTCTGTTTCCCTGCGTGAGCCTCCCTCTCTTTCTCATGACAAAAGAATCAGCCATTTTAAATCACACTGATGGTTATTAACACAAAGGTCCTTTTCTGTCTTTGTGTTTAGGCTGCTCTGTGTTGCGCTGACGGACTTCACCTTGAAACACAACGTAACTCTTGTACGTTTTCATCTCTAATTTATTTTCGTCTTAAAACATGACATCTCTTTACACTGGCACCACACTTCACAAATCTACTCTTACGTTACGTACTGCATAACCGTCTGCACATCTTAAAACTGTTTTATGTGCAATACTTGAGTTTTTCGCCAACTTAAGGACACCTGCCTTCTTGTTTTCTTTACCATATTTTACTCTACAGCATTTTACTGTATTTTAAGGGATTTGCTTGACCTCATTTGCCTTTATTTACTAGATTTCTTTTTAAAAAAGACTAAGAACTAAACATAATTCCTACTTGGTATTCTACGGATCCTCAAGGTAGACCTCACAGTAACAACTTTTGCCACTCACTTCATCCTAACAATGATTTACTTACTACAACACAAAATGCTACTTTATAGACCCATTTAATGTGTGTGGTTTGACATGTGTCGGAGTACGAGCTATAACCATCAGAAACACGCACACAGAGGTATTTGTACTGTGGATCCTACCTGGTTTAACTGTTTGTCCTCTCGTCCAGTTTATCAAGTCCACAAACTGCCCCTGAAGGAGGAAGAGAAACAGAGAACCTTTATGTCAATCCAGCTGCTGTAATCACACACTGTACTGTAAGACCACATGCATACAACATCTCAGTCTTCTGCACTTGTCCTGACACATCCCCAGATGTCCATGCAGTCTTTAATTCTGGTGTGAACCACCATGAATACCTGGCAGGGGGTAGTTTTCCGAGCCCATGGCCCAATGTCACACTATAATTGCCAGAAGTGTGTGGACAGACTTGTCCGAGTGCATTTGGTGCTTTCAGGAGAATCTTTAAAGCAAAAGTTCAACATTTACGGAAAAATGCGAATTCATTTTCTGTCCGAGAAGCAGATCCTCACGTTCTGAGAGGGTCTGAAAGTTTCTCTCTGTACTGACACAACAACATCGACATTACTCTCATGTCTGTCAGTCAGATGTAAGGCTACACCTTGCAGTTGCTTAGCATAGCTTAGCACAAGCTTGATAAATCAATTAGCTGTCAACTACTAAATTATCCACCAATGATTTTGATAATCGACTATTCAATTAATTTTCTGAAGAAACAAAAAGTCTAAACTATCTGATTCCAGCATCCTAAAATAGACAATGTTTGGTTTCTTTCGCCTTCCGACAGTAAACTCAATCTCTTTCGACAAAAGAAGACAATGGATGATGTTAATTATGGGCTTTGGGAAACTATGATTGTCATTTTTCAGCATTTTTTGACATCTGATTGACAAAAAACAAAATAATTCACACATTAATCAACAATACAAATAATCGTTAGTTGCGACCCGCTTAGCACAAAGGTAGCAGAGATGGAAAAGCGGCCTTGCTCTGTCTGAAGCTAACAAAATCTGCCTAAAGCATCTTTAAAGTTCGACAAAAGTTTATAGAATTAATTTAATCTGTACAAACATGAGATGTCGAAATGACAAATTGCAGTTTTACAGGAACTATTTCTCAGGTATGATCATTAACTTCTTGGAGTCTCTGCTGGTTGCCTAGCAACTGCTCCCAACCAAAACTATTTCCCTACAGCATACGAGATATTCTGAACAATAGTTTGCTCCCTGGGTTAACTTTGCGGCAACAGTTTGGGGAAGGTCCTTTCCGGTTTCAGCATTACAATGGCCCCAAGCATGAAGTCAGGTCCATAAGGAAACAGTTTTCCAGTTTGGTGTGAAAAAGCTTTGCTGGCCAAAGTCTTGACCTCAACCCCATAAAACACCTTTGGGATGAAGAAAACACCAGTTGTGATCCAGACTGAATCACCCAACATCAGTGTTGAAGTTTTTTCCACTAAATATGAGCAAATCCTTGATTAACGCCCATTGACACTGCGTTTAATGTGCAGGTGTCCACGTACTTCTATTCATGTGATGTCAAAATAAAGACATGAATTTTGAACATATCTTGATTAGTTTCAAAGGTCAAAAGTTCACGAGCTTCTCTCAGCATCTAAATATCAGTGTGAAGTTTAAACTGGTATCGGGAAATTTATTTAAAAAGCAATTTCACTTTTGTAAAATCTCCATGACAACAGGAGTGACATGCTGATCCTGTGGTTTGTAATCATAAATTTCTAAAAACGCGTCTTCAGTCCCTGAAGTCTCTTGTCTAAGAGGATTCTGAGCGTTTGACACTGACATTTCAAACTCTCCGATGAATCCAACAATAAACAAATAAAAACAGATGACATTCTGTCTTAGAGTTTCAGATCACTTGGTGTCATCCGTATGTCATCTTGATTTTCACTTTTCTTTTGTCACTTTTTTCTTTGGGTGTTGATGTTTTTCTCCTTTTTTTTCAAGCCCACTGGGGTTTCTGTTCACTCTCGCCCGCTGAGATTGGATTTCTTTTTATCCCCTGATATTTTTTGAAGTGTTTTTATCTTTTGTATGGATATGCAAATAACTCACCCTAAACCTACAGCAGCGACTGTGATGGTGTTTTCATTGTGCCACAATAAACTCTAACAGATAATACCAGACTGGGCTGCAAAGCCTGGGACTGAGTCAGATGGTTTAACATAGTTACATATATAGTTATTTACTTGCATTAGTTTTTGAAAAAACAGGTTAAATTAAGCAGTAAATAAGATCATCTTGCAACAAGAGCAGCTATTTTTAACTAGTTTTATAGACTGAAAATAAACATTGATGCATGGTTCAATTGTTTTGATTAAGATAATGCCATATACAGATATATGATTTGTAATAAGTAGATGTTTTGTCATGACTCTTCCGTTAAAAATCCCCTCAGATGCAGTACAAATCATCTGTTTGCAATGTTGGGCTCATTAAAGGAGTTATTTTATACCGTAGCATTGACACAACAGACCTAGTGTGCGTCACACAGGTTGCCTATATTTTCCCAAAATGACTTTGGACATCCCCTAGAGAAAATGAAGAGATTTACATGCTCTTAATACTCATGAGTCAAGCACGAAAGTGAGAAAATGAGTGACAAAGTGAGAGTTTTACACATTACTAGCAGCTCAACAGTCGATTTTGCCGTTGACACGTATTCTGGTTCTGGTTTCATTTCTGTGGGTGCAGAAACCCATATCGCTCCCGGTCTGACTGTAGAGTGTCGGGGCAAAATAGCGGCAGCAAATTCTGAGCGACTGACATCAAAGCTGATCTTCGCTAGTGATTTAGATCACAGGAACCTTTTTTTATTTATCATACTGCACCGGGGCTGCTGGAAAAATGATGTCATGTCATCTGCATTTGGGCAGGTATTCATCTATGAATAAGAAAAACAATGAAATCAAACAAGGAATGTAGGAGTGGAGGAGTGTATAAGAGCTGTTTGGAATTGGCATTTCATTAGATTTCATTCTACTATCTATAGTAAGCTTTTCTCAGCTTTAAAAAGCTAGGATGGATATGTGTTGTAGATATATGTCATTCAATTCTTACCACAGTCAAAAATAAACATTTCTGATATCCACTATGTCTTTTACCAGTCATGTGTTTGAGCTTTCTTATTACAAATATCCTTATTTCAGCATTGCGAACTCTAGATATCTGTCAAACATGACAGATTGTAATTCCAGTTCAAAATATCGACACTGTCCATTTTTTAAGATAGCCTACATTAAAAGTTACGCTTGAACAAGTCAGAATGATGTTGCAGATTTCTTGAACTGCAGTTATGACGAGTCAACATGTCATTACAGATATCCTGAATTAAAGTTCTGACCAGGCGAAACAATACTTCATATGTCTGTAATTAGGTCAGAAGCTACGGCAAGTCGGAGGTGGGGGCCGTTTGCTTTTCAAACATACTATGACACAACAGCTTTAACCACATATGACATATTACTACCATATCAGAGCAGCCTGAGGCCAAAGTTCTAGTAAATTTTGACCACAAGTCTTGCATGAATGAAGCACTTGTTCTCTACAAACGTCTTGCTGATAAGCTCTTCCTATTTCACAAGATTTTCTGTCAATCTTATCCACCACAACAAGCACCATAACTTCTGCTATAGCTGTTCAAATGCTTTTCTGGGCAAGTATCCAGTGCGAAACCTGGTTTGAGTGGCATCATGCACAACTAATCTGACTAGTCATGATGACATTTGCGATACCTGCTGTTGAGTATTATAACGGCTTGCCAAAATTATCAATTAAAAAGCAGCTTATCAAGTCCAAACCTGAAACTCTAAAGTTGCAGATATTGTATTATATGACAGACATCAAGTGGCTAGCATAATGATTTTAGGTTGTTCTTTGCTAGTAAAACATAGATGTTTTAAATACATTGGGTAGCCTCTGAACCTAAAGTAATACTCAAGTGCATTAGAGACACTTGTGTGCTTTGCTAAAGGAGACAGCAATGCTAATATCAAGTCTGTGTTTGTTGGTCTAAGTGTTTAGCCTGACTAGCACCAATGTGTAAAGCAAGGGTAAGCTGCTAGCCAAACTTTCTCAAAGACAACCTCTCGCAATGCTAAAGTTGTATTAACAAGTTACATCTCAACTATGCGACATTTGTACAAACAAAAAACAAAGACATTAGGGGGTGTATGCTGTTAGCTTACTGCTAGCTTGTGATGCAAGGCCTAGTTTCTGCATATTTTCTTTATTCAAACAGACGAGTTGGTCCTTAATGGTAGCTAACTTGACAGCTAATGAGATATAATATGGAAACAGGTCATTTTAAAGCTTTTTGGAAGACATATTTCTAGTCACTTTGCTTACAGTGTTTGTGCTAAACATTATATTAATATGAATAGTTTTGCGTGAGTAGCAACATTAGCACTCATCTCTTCTCTAACATCAGCACTAACAATGTAAAATTCACCATTTTGGCTAACAAACCCCCATTGTTCTATTTTCTCTGTGCTGAAAGAACCGGACTTAAATCTAGTAAGTACTATTTATGGTTATTTTAGGACTTAAGGTTGTGTGAATTTACCTGAGTAACTTACATATTGCATATTGCAACCCTACAATATTGTTATAATATTAAATGTACCTAACTAATGTAAATATTATGGTTAAGACCATATAATATTTAAGATAATACAAATTAACCACACTAACTTAAATGTTAGGGGTGAAAACTTGCAGTATTATAGTTAATAATAATTAAAGCAAGGACCTTACAAAATTCTGCATAAAATACCCCAACAAATCCAAAGATTTCTTACGAGCAGCACACTGACAACCAGGCCAAAGATGAGCTGAAAATCCTGCCATTTTAGAGGCTATAACCTGAGAATGTTTAGAATTTTTCACTTTTAAATCGATCGAGCTCATCATTTAAACTCCCGTTTTAACTAGTGCAGACAGAATGAGCTGGTTGGAGAAAGTGCTATATCCTCAGATCATTATCACATATCTTCAAAGGAAATTTACACTGTTATTCAAAAGCATTCAAGCGTATCTTAAGCGATCATATTGGCAATATAACGTACAGTAGAGGAAACTGATTGTTGCTTGTGTCTGTTGGGATTTCCTGATTACAAAACACTGATTTAGCTTCACTGTCTGATGCATAAATGCATGAAGTGAGACTAATTACAAGCTGTTGAGAAAGTAGGCCAGTTTGGGTAAAGGTCTCTCTCTCTCTCTCCATCTCTGCTCTCTCTCTCTCTCTTCCTCGGTCTATCTCTGCATCATCTCCTTGTCCATTTAAAGAGCCACAAACACACCTCACAGTGCATCCAGCGCCTCCCTTTGAGCACACACAGATAGTATTTCAGGATCAACCTCTTTATACCCAACACACACAAATAAACTCATGCACAGTTTCCAGCAGGCAGCTCAGAGGTAGAGAAAACAATCACATTTCCCTTCTTGTTAAAAAGCTGCCCTACAATTGGCTGATGTGGAGCCACAGAGTTTTCAGAGAGCTTCAAGGTGATCGCTGATTGGCTGAGGGATGAAAAAAAAATGTCCTCAGCTGGCGGCGAGGACGGAGAGAGACGGAGGAAGAGTTTCCTTTTTGTGCAGCTGAAGACAACACACACACACACGAACGAACACAAACACACACACACACCCCGCTGAGAGAAGTGCTTCAAATGAAAAGTGTGTCAGTCGACAGAAGAGACAAACTCCTCTGTTGGTGCAGCTTGGAAACCTCTCATCCTTTCTCTCTCCTCTTCCTGTTCTCTGTTACTTCTCACTTCCTCCTCCTTCATCACTCCCCCCCTCCCCTCCTTCCTTCCTTCCTTCCTCCTCTCTAGTTTCCTCTTTTCACCTTGTTTCCTCTCCTTTCCTCTGGTTTCCTCAGCTCTTTTCTTGCATTTCCTCTCCTCTTCCTGCTCTGTTACTCCTCGCTTCCTCTCCTTCCTTCTCTTCCCCCCTCACCAACCACTCTTCTCCTCTCATCTTTTCTCCATCTATTTTCTCCTTTCCTCGTCTTCCTTTCTTATTTTCTCTCCTCTCATCTTATTTCCTCTCCTCTCATCTTATTTCCTTCCTTTCCTCATTCCCTTTCCGCTCGTGTACCCTCATCTCCTCTCTTGTATGCTTGTTTCCTCAACTCTTGTCTTGCATCCTTCTTTCATCTCCTCTCCTCTTCCTGCTCTGTTATTCCTTCTTCCCTTCTCTTCCTCCTCCCTCATCATCCACTCTCCCCCTCTCATCCTTTACCCTTGCTTCCTTCCCCTTTCTCCTTTCCTTGTCTTCCTTTCTTATTTCCTCTCCTTTCTCCATCTCTCCATTTCTTCTCTCATTTCCTTTCCTCTCGTTTCCTCTCACATCCTCTTTTGTACACTTGTTTCCGCTCCTGTTCTCTAATTTCTTGTTCTTTATTTGTCCCGATTAATTTGTCTTATCTTTGGTCCGCTTGTCTCCTCCCTTCTCCCAGCTTTCAATCCTTTTTTTCCTAAATTGTTCATTCCTTCTATTTTCCTTCCTTCACTTCCCACTCTGCCTCTCCTCTTACTTTCTTCTTCATCTCCTTCCCTCTCCTCGTTTCCTCACCTTCTCCTCCATTTGTATATAGATAAGAAACCAAACCACAGAGGAACATTTTACCTGGAGAAGCCGGTCAACCAGCTCATTAGGCTTTGTGTGTGTGTACACGTGTGGGTGTGTCTTAATAATTTAGCCATCGCTGTCAGGACCTCGGTCACCGGAGTGCTCTCAGGTTCCTTTACAGCTCTCAGGTGATCACACACACAAACACGCTGGTGAAATTGTGCAATTGGATTCAAAGCAACACAATCCAATGAAACAAACTGTGTGGATTAGTCTGAAGTGATGCTCACCATGCTGTATGTGCGTTATGTTGCAATACAGATGCGGTTTGTTAGTGATAAACAACTCTGGTGTGTGTGATGAGTGACTGGGTGAGGCAAAGGATGCCAAAATACAAAACTTAGCAACTTCACGTCATGTCTTTAGGTCTACAAGAAGCTAGTAGGCCAAAACTGCGTCGTTACACTACTTTTTAACTAACTAACAATCAATATGCAGTTGATAAGAGGCCGTAACGAACAAACATAGAGCAGTTTTCAGAGACTGGGTGATCTATGTAATTAACTAATTGCTTCAGCAGTAAATACAAGATGTACTCTCGGCTGCTAATTCTATCAGAGGAGAATATTTATTGCTCCGTGGTGTTTAGCCTCATCTGCACACGCTCTGCACATCAGTGACTCTGAGCTGTAATGAAAGCTGTGTGTGTCTGTGTGCGCGAGAGTGTGCTGCCTCTTCGCACCATGCCATACATCTGCAGTCATTTCAAATTCTCCAGCTATGATGTGTGCACTGCGATAATTGACAGCAAATGCAAACTTCACACATCTGCAGCTAACTGGCTGATAGACAGCCGGCAGTGAGACAGACGGGCAGACAGGCAGACAGAGAGGAGGAGAGGCCGACTGCTGCAGTGAGGAGCACATTAAATATGTGGAAACGAAATGAAAACATTCAATAGATACTTAGATACTAGACTGTTTTGCTTTTTAACAGGGTGTCAGCTTTGGCGAATGATTCTGAACCAAAATGGACATTGTGAGTCGACAACTACTGCAGCATACTTCATGTAAATCACTTTGAACTAATGCATCTTCCAGAGGAATGTAATGCAATCAAATGAGAGATCTGCTCACACGCATATCTAACAACTATACAGTACCACTTGACGGCTGGCAATGAAGTCATCTCCATGGCGACTATGCAAAATCCATCAAGTGCAAGAGACTATTAGATGTGTTTGAAAGTCATGAAAACAGTGAGAGGACCTTCAGTTATGATTTTTAGGAAACCAGTTTATTATAATATTGTAGTCTTCTAACACATAAATCTGGACAGAAGTCTTCTGAACAGGAAAATGCATTGTTCTAAATCTGAAAACAAAGCTGTATTTCTTAGCTGACATTGCAGAGGTTTTTTACAGGACTTTAACAATATGCTTGTAAACATTAGCATATGCAACAGCCTTATGCCACTGGCATATGCCGTGTTGTTAAATAGGATGACACTGCTCCACTGACATATACAACTTCTCAAAGACGGGTGCTGTTTGAATCTGGCAGTCTGATTCATGCAGGCAGCTGTCCTCGGGCTAATAATTATAGGTCAATTTAAAACCATGATTACAAACCACTCCGCTCTTGAATGTTACTGTTTTGAACTGTGTTCTATTGTTGTCTGTTTTAATTGTGCTCCCGGCATCGCTGAAAATGAGGGCATGCCCTCAGTGATTTCTCATGGTTCAAATAAAGGTTGGATTGAAAGACTGGATGAATGAATAAATACAGAAGTGTTGTTGGGACCTTGGCACACTAGGGGCTCAGTTCCAGCAGTCTTTACACTTTACTGTGATAACTGCACCACTTTCAAGTTATTTCAGAGTAAAATATATATAAAATGGGAGACACAGAGCTCTCAGCAATGTAAGGTCACGCCACCTTCCTGTCAAGGTGAACCCATGCTCCACATTAACATCACAATGAGGGCAGGCTAGAGCAGTGGCTCTCAAACTGTGCACCTTGGAAGAAGTCGATTTATTATGATTTACAACTATAATCCTTTGTAAAGGTGTTTCTTGGAAATACTTTCATCCACCCATCCTTCAGCTATATTCACTTTATTCTGTAGAGGAAGGACAGGCTGCCAGAACATCGCAGGGGTCCTTGAAAACGTCTGTTTATAGAAATTATCACCTTTAAAATAGTTCAGGACAAGAGATTCAAGAACAGATGAGCGGAAAATTCACTCATAGTATCCTATTTAACAACACCCCAGCTAAACACTAAATAATAATCAGACAAAATCTGCTGTCTGTGTTGCTGACAAAAATTTTAAAAAGAAAAAACTAAGAGTTTCATTGCTACTTAGGTGCCTGTTGTCATATCTTGTTTGTTAATTTGATGATTAGAGAAGCCATTTTCCATAAGTATTTCTATTTATATATATTTTAGTAGTCATATGGAAGCATCTATGTACACAATATTGTGTGTGAAACTGAAAAAATCTCTGTTATAAAACACTTTACATGACAGAAAAATGTTTTGACTTCTATTAAAAAATCAGACTTTGCTGAGCACTACAACAATATTCCAACAATTTTGAGCAACTGTATCATATAAATGCATGTTTGGATTGACATGAACACATCCAGGGCTTTTTTTTCCATTTTATTAATCTTACTTTTGGAAAACAACAAACAAAAAAATGTAGATCCGAGGTTATTCAGACGTCAAGGCCTAATAATGCCAATAAATGAATGTACACATCTCCCGTAGCAGAGCCAGCAGTCCAGTCAGAGATGAAGGTACTTGGCCCTTTAAGACTAGAGTGGCCCAGATGCAAACACAGCAACTTGGCCACTTCCAAACTGAAATGCTCCCAAAACAGTGTCAGCCCCGGTGCAACAGTGATTACTGTCAACAAATCTTCGAGGCAAAGGATCAAGAACTGTTGGCTCCAGTGATCATTTCAGCCCCACTGGCTGCTGCTGCTGCTGCTTGTACAAGTGCAGCATGTTGTTCCCTTAGCCACACATCCCCCCCCCCACACACACACACAGAGTTCCCACAAGGCCTAAGTAACAAATTAATTGAATGTTTAGTGCAGAAAATCAACTCACACCTCACGCATGCTCTCCATACGCCTGTCCTCCCTGGTAACAGTGCATGTGTGTGTGCATGGATGTGTGCTCCTACGCAGAACACCACGATGCCCATCTGAGGTGGCAGCGGGACAGATGGTACGTAGGTCGGCCTTCCCCCGTGCGCGCTCCCAAACACGCATCTGCCACAGACACGTGCACGCTCAGAGTCACCAGCATGTGTCCTGACAGCAGAATACATACTGTAATGATCTCTTCAGCTACAGGCTACTAACCCCACCAACACTGCAAACACACCCGGGGCCAGTCTCAGTGGACGCTTTCTCTTTTTCCAGCTCGGAAGAAGCAGACACAAAGCGCTCGCCGACAGTTCTCTCTTTATTTCACGGCTCATTTGTTCCTGCCATTTTCTCTAATTATTTTGCAGTGCGCACAGCTTTTTGTTGTTTCCAAAAATACCCCCTTTACTGTGTCAGTTTAAAATTAGCTGCCTTCCCTGACAAAGAGACAACAAAAACACACAGAAGTGACAACACAGCTAGTAGAGTTATTACCATTATAATCCTGCTTTTGCAACGGTGTTTTTTTGAGGATATTTTAGTTTTTTACAGTTTTTTTTTTAACATTATTTAAATAAAAAGAGTATTTAATGAATGCACACCTTTGATGGTGATCTTACTTGTTTCAGTTGTTTGGGTTCTTCGTTTTCTTGCTTTCTGTGACAAATTAAACATCTAACAAATGCTCTGAGAAGCAGGGAGTCATGTTGGCAGCAGCTATCCGGCACAGCGTCCTTCAGCTGCTTCAGACCTGCAGCTCAAACCTCATCCTGCCAGTCATCTGCCCTGCTGTGCTGCGTCCTTGAGCAGGATCTCCAGCACCTGTTGCACGCCTTGGCGTTTGACCCTGACCTTTGACCTCTGACCTCTGTGTGGAGGAGTTGGAGGTGCAGGAAGAAAATAAATAAAAGGGGGGGAGCTTCCCTGCAGAGACGGATTATGACGCGCAATAACACACGAAATCTCTCCTCTGGAAACGCAGCGAGGAAAGACTGACATATTTTCCAGCACAGGAGTATCAGCAGGCTTGTTAAAGGGAGAGAGGGACGGAGAGAGCAGCAGGGCCGGGCCGTGCGTCGCAGTCTCCCCGGCTAGGGCCCCTCACTAGACGGCAACACGTCATGGAACATTCCCGGAACCAGCCAGCGCACCACCCACCATCTCTCTCTCCCTCTCTCTCTCTCTCTCATACACAGACACATACACAGAGGAAACAAACGATGAGCATATGAGATAAAGTCACTCCCATCTGAAAAAGAACTCGCCTGTGTTCCAGCGCTCATTTCTGAAGACATGAGCTACTGTACAACAAGCGTCTATCTGAGTATCTGCAAGCTGTCACGATGATCACACTGTAGCAGCAACAAGGAAATAACCACAGAGAGTGCGCTAAGGTCACAGCTTCAACTCACTTCTGAACACTCCACAGGAACTGCACAGTTATTACAGGATGTGAATATTACAGGGATTTGCAGGTGAAAGTCTCTTCAAAGCAACCTGATGCGGGCAACGCTGGTTTGTTTGTGTTCCCACAAAGGCAGAAAATCGACCTTCCAGATGCAAAAAAAATTACACCATCACACCTATCCGAGCTTCCACTTTTACAGCTTCATATCCACCAACATGCCCCCCTCCCTCTCTGCCTCTATCTCTCTCTCCCCCCCGGCCTTGTGGCCAGCCTGGCCGTGCAGGCTACTGCAAATTCCTCAGGATATTACGCAACCCGGGTAATCTGCATGCAATGCAATGCGTGCCCGGGGTATTCCCCCTGCATAGCCTTGTCCTTATAAGCTAAGCAAAAGATCAAGTGCCTTGAAAACACATCATAATGTCCGCCATGGCGCAGAAAAAACCCGCTGTCACTGTGATATGTGTGAGAATATGTCCGGTAAAGGGTTTTCCGCTCTTACCTTCTGCCTGCGCTCCGGCTGCGCGTCTCCGTCTCCGTGCGAGAATGACAACAAGCAAACCCCGGTGACAGGAGATCCGATTCCGGGCGGGCTTGGACTCCTCGCTTGGTTGTCCGTTAGAAACAGCCGGGGGATGGTTGTTAAAAATCCACAACAGTCGAGGGGAAGCGGTGGAAACGTCGCGGCGAGGCGGCCGACGGAGGAAAAGTTGCGCGTAAAAATGGAAGGAATCCTTTCCGACCGGATTTCTGCTGCCGGAGCTCCACTACTGCAGTCAGACAGACTGTAAATGTGTGCGTCTGACTGTGTTGTGAGTGTGTATGTGTGCGTGTGTCAGGGTGAAATCAGGAGACACATACACACGCACACACACACTCATACGCACACGGGGGTTATTCCAAGCGCCACTTCCCAGAATAGCAGCATAGAGGAGAGTGAGAGTGCGAGAGACGGAGCGGCAGAGAGGGAGAGAGAGAGAGAGAGAGAGAGAGAGAGGGGAGAGAGAGAGAGAGGAGAGAGAGAGGGCGTGTGTATGTGTGTCTGCTTGTGTCTGCTTATGTGTATGTATGTGTGTGTGTGCGCGCGCGCTTGTGTGACGTCGTTGGATCCCCCAACGCGCAACCAGGGCAGAGGGAGGGGAGGGGAGGAGGAGCAGTGGCCGAGGAGGAGGCTCTGTCTGCCGGCACAGAGAGAGCAGGATTCCCCGGTCACCTCTGGAGCGACCTGTCTGTCTGACTGTCTGTCTGACTGACTGGCTGTCTCCATGCCTCCTTTTCGCCTGTCTGTGTATACATTCAGCGATGGATTAAGGCTGCAAGTGAATACATTAATACACAGCTGACAATGCAAAATGAGATATCCTTTGATATTTTATAATATACTTGTAATTTAGAGTTGGGGCACTATTTGGGGATGTTGGACTGGTGATCTCACACATTAAAAAACACTTCTCACTGGGGTCTTGGAATTAGTGATAGGACTTTTAGAGATACTAATTAATTGATTGGGTGATTAAATAATTGCATTAGTTGAAACCCTGTTTTAGCAGGATGCATTTTTAACAAGTACACAGCTGTTATTAATAGTCTTTAGCATCATCATCACTGCTGTTATTATTGTTGTGCTAAGGCATATGTCTACCAGTAAATCTTTACAACATTGAAATCTTTAAAATGAGTTTGTAATATTCACCCCCCTAAACAATTTCTGATAGACTCTTGCAGTGAATTTGGACTTAAATGTGCCAAGGATATATCACACTGCTAGAAATTGGAACGTGGCCGAATAAATGCTCCATGGCAGAAAATGAACGGCTGGGGCCTCCGTGATCCCCTCTTTGTCTTTTCCAGTGTGTAGAGTCACCACTGGAATGCTAATTGATCCCACTATGCTGCATATTGATTTGATGAAAGAGACTAATGGAGGAATATGCAAATTGTGAGATCAAAACTTAGTAATGAAGGCAACCTCACGGTGACAAAGGAAAACAATGCACTCGGCTGCTGGCCTCTGAGAAACTGAGCAGCACGTTATCCTACGTAAAGTCGCAATTTTGCGTTTTTAGACTTCAGTTAAACAAGCAAGATACAATCCCTGCATTCCAAATGGTATACTTTTTCTTTTTCCTTTCAGTATGTACTACAGTAGCCCTTAGAGTACATGCATACAATTGAATCATACTACTTCATTATAATATTAAGTTTTGACCATGTTGCTCCTATATCTGTTGCAAGTTACGGATACATTTCAATACCCACGCTACCATACAATACAGCATATCAGAAAAAGATTTACAATGTCCCAATACATAGTATGCTAAAAATAACATCATGTCCTGCTACATCTGGTTGCATTTTGTAGTATGCAAGCCAGACTGCTTTTCTGGCCATCCTGACCCACAGTCCTCCTCTGTGCAGTGGAAGATACATCACATCCGTCGCCACGTTTTGTTTGTGTAGCAGGCATGAGCTACTGAGAGTGCACAGACAGGTGATTTCACACTGCAAGCATGTAATGGATATATGAGCAAGACAGGTAACACTTAAGGTGGAACGTTATTACAACGCAGCCTGTGTGTGTACTGTATGCGACAGTATTCGACTTTGGAATGCAGGACACCTCTTTGTGCTCATTCGGTGACTCAGGCATGTAACAAGTGAGAAATTGTGATGTATGTGATGTGACTGTGCAGTGGATTGTGGGTCAGGGTGTCCAGAAAAGCATGCAGGCTTGCATACTACAAAATGAAACCAGATGCAGCAGAACATCCTGGTGTTTTTTTGGCATACTGCATTTGATATGTTATGTATTGCAACATACAGAATCTTTTTACTTCACATTGTGCTAGTATTGGTACTGACATGCATCTAATGTGTTGATTGTGAGAACTAGAGGTCTTGGTTTGTAGATCTTTTTATGGACATGCTACTTGTCCCTCTTGCTTATAGTATTTACACTAAGCTAACTGTCTCTTGGCTATACAGTTTGTAGCAGATAGAAATGAGAGTGGCATCCATCTTCTCACCTTAAAAATCAAAAATATTCTGCTATTTTTAAGGCTCTTAGCATGTCTGTTGATTTATAATTTTACTGAGGCATATCCACAAGACCCTGTGTTGTAACTCATACATAAAAGTTTTGGTTACTCCAGTTTTAGTTTATTCTACTAATGCACGATATTATTTACAACAAGATACTCCAAAAAGAGCCGAGTGCCCATTCTATCAATGCACATACTAATGTAATTTTCACAACACCTGAAGACCAAGAAAGTCAGCGCATAAATAGGTAGTTATTGCAACCATTCGGTGGGTTGTGCCAGATTTTCAGATGGACCCTCAGGATTCAAACAATACACCTAGTCCAGCTCCTTTCATCTGTAAAACACATTTAGAAATACAGAGGAGCTCATTTCAGCAGCCCTCCTGCTAATAAATTAATGCAGCCTTCATCAAATCCCTTTTTCCTTTGGACAGGTTCAGATTTGGCAAGCCCTTTTGTGCTCTTGAACTACATTAGGGTTGTGTAAACTCCTTTCAGCGACAGGTGGCAGGTTTTATAAATGAGTGGACACTGAGCGCCCCGTATCTGAAGCATCACAGGTTTGATCCCTCTGACATTTACAAGATGCAGGCTCCAACGCAACCGTCCACCGTGACAGCAAACCGGTCAGGCTTTTGCGCAGACCTCAGGTGTCAGACTTCTTCAAATAGCTCCCATTCTACCTGGGAACAGATAATGACACATAATGGTCTCATAATTGCCTCGATGGCATCCGTTCATTCAGAGAAGTAAACCAGAGAGGGAGGGAGAGAGAGAGAGAGCGAATGACGAGGAGGAAAAGATGTGGCTTGGCAGGGACAAAGCCATCAATGGAGCAATGAGAAACACAGCCACTCCTTGTTGTTGAGTTTTTACTGATGTCACAGTCTATAGCACCATCTAGTTTCATCGCAGAGGGTTTTATTTGTGGCATTTATCCTTTAAAGTTAGAGGCTCACAATGCAGAGAGGTAGGCTGAGATTAAAGCAGCAATCATCCTGGGTTAGATTTTAACCACGTCACCTGAGCTAATGGAGACACTGGGAGAAGCAAGCGACGTCTTCCTGATGTGTTTTTCAATGTTCCAGCATGCCAGTGTTTGTCAGGAGCAGTGTGAATATGCACGGTGTGAATCCCACCTTTCCGCTAACAGTTTTGATGCCAGTTAAGCTGGCAGCTTCCCTTTAATTCCAGCTCTTAAAAAACGCTTTGGCCGGCTACACATGATCAGCAGTCTGAGCTGCAGTCGCATCATAGCGAGGAGCAGAGTCAGTGTGGAGACCAGCTGAACGTTGGCAACCCGTCAGATACTTTGTATAATTTACAGCCAAGAGCTGCCAAAGTCATGCTGAAGAAGAGCCAACATGGGCAAATCAAAAACTTTTGTTTCAGAAGCTATGAGTCCTATGCTGACTTCTGTTTCAGCCAACACAGAAACTGCAAGTGAGTATAGTTCCAAAATACTGTAGATAGATAGATAGATAGATAGATAGATAGATAGATAGATAGATAGATAGATAGATAGATAGATAGATAGATAGATAGATAGATAGATAGATAGATAGATAGATAGATAGATAGATAGATAGATAGATCGATCCCTCTCTGGCCCATATAGATGCTTTTCCTTGTTGTTGTTTTTGTGTGTGTGTGTGTGTGTGTGTGTGTGTGTGTGTGTGTGTGTGTGTGTGTGTGTGTTCGTGCCGGCTAGCGATAAGTGGATTAACGTCTGCCATCTCCCATAAGAGGCTCATCGGGATGTGACCTCATCACCAGTGACCCCGGAGTCCCCATGGCGACACCGTGGCAACACAGCACCATGGCGACAGAGAGCTGCAGCAGCTTCTGATGCGGCAATTTGCATCTGCTTTTCATATGAAGCCCAGCAGGAAGGTGCGTGCAGTCTGAGGCCAGGGAAACTATACGCTGTCTGTCAGTGTGCACTGTGCAGAAACTGTATGTAAGTAAAGAAATGTGTGCAGGGTTTCATCCAGCTACACTGTACGACAAAACACTTGAATGTCATCCGTGGATCTCTGAATACTGATTTGATCTTCAGAACTCTTTCACTAGCAAATGTCTTCAGATGACTCATGGCTGTAATCATTTGTTTTGCTTTCAAGCATGCCATTTCGATTCAGTAGGCGCGAGTTTTTCACAATTCGCTTTGATGAAACTAAATCAGTGTCTTCTCGTTAAATGGTGTTGCTGCGACCGTTAAAATGTCTCTTTGGATAGCTAGAATAGTTTGGATGCACTGGATAGTTTCTCTTGCAGAGCCCCTAATGATTACCTCTGTAACTTGAATGTATGAATACATGGGGGTCATACATGTCTGCTGCTTGGTACTGAGCAGGTAGCATACAGTCGAGCCATCAGATCTCCAGAAACACTTCCCTGTTACTGCTGGAAATCAGGTTGACAAACCACTGGGACTGAACCAAACTAACAAATGTGATGTAAAACCAAACTAGGAATTAAAATCCATTCTTCCATTAATTTTTTCTCACTTATTTGGACTTCAGTTGTTGTGGCAGCACGCTTAAAAGGTCTAAATAACTTCCCCCTACCCTCTGATTTACAGCTCCTCCTGGAGGATCTGAAGGAATTCCTGGGTCAGATGAGATACGTAATCCCTCCAGCCAGTTCTGGGCTTTCCCTAGTCTCCTCCAAGTCGGACGTGCCAAGAATACCTCCAGAGAAGGGCGCCCTAGAAGCATCCTAATTAGATGTCCATACCACCTCAGCTGGCTCCTTTCAGTGTGAAGAGTTTCCTCCGGATTTCCCAGCTCCACATCCTATCTCTAAGGCTAAGCCAAGCCACTTTGCAGAGGGAGCTCAATTTGGCTGCTTATATCTTGACCTGATTCTTTCCATCACTACCCAGAGCTCATGACCATAGGTGAAGGTTGGAACATAGACTGGCTATTAAATCGAGAGCTTCGCCTTCTGCCTCAGCTCCCTCTTCAACATGACAGTCTGGTACAACGCCTGCATTGCTGCTGATGATGCACCAATCCATCTGTCCATCTCATGCTCCATTTTCCTTTTGCTGTGAACAAGATCCTGAGCTACTTCAACCCCCTTTTTTTGGGCAACCCAGAGAAAGCAGTCCACTAGTTTCAATTAGAAAACCATGGCCTCAGACTTTCACACTTGGCTGCAAAGCCAAAGGAACTACAATTACAATTTAAACTTCAGATGGTTCAATAGTATTTGGCCCTAAATATCTCAAAAGCACACTATCTCACCATATAATCACTCTGGAAGATGTTACCTCAGCCTTTAGCATTGCCATAAGACCATTATATACCCTTTAAATCATAGATAACACAAGTTTTTAGGATGGCCTTACACTTGTTTTGTCAAAATTAGGAACATCGGTCTGCTGTATAGCTCACCGAGTTAAGGTCCTACCATGTCGGCGCAGTTCGCCAGCAGCGGTCGTGAGTTCGACTCCAGCTCATGACCCTTTGCTGCATGTCACTTTCTCCTCTATACCCCCTTTCACTCTGTCTCAATAAAAATGGAAAAAACTACCAGAAAAATTAGGAACATCCTGTGTCAGAGTCATGCTAACAACTAGTTCATGCATTTGCTACTTCTAAGCTGGACTATTGTAATTCTTTTTTATCAGGATGTCCCAGTAACTCTCTGGTAAGCCTCCAGTTGATGCAAATAGTTGCAATGTGAGAGTGCTGACGTGAATTAGAGAGAGAGATTATAATTCTTCTCTATTAGCTTCTTTTCACTGGCTCCCTGTAAAATTCAGAATACAATTTAAAATCTTTCTCCTCACATACAAAGCTCTTAATGACCGAGTGCCATCGCATCATAAAGACCTCAAAGTACCGTATAATCCCAATAGAGTACTTCACTCTCAGGCTGCAGGTTTACTTGTGGTTCCTAGAGTTTCCGGTAGTGGAATGAAGGCAGAGGCTTTAGTTATCAGGCTCCTCTGTTGTGGAACCAGCTCACAGTTGGGGTTTGGGAGGCAGACACTCTTTTTGGTGACCGTGAATTATCTTTAGTTCTGCTGCTGTAGGCCCAGGCTGCTGGGGGACCTCACATGATGTCCTGAGCACCTCTCCTCTCCTTCAGTCATGCATGCATTTGTGCTACCACTGCATATCATTAGCTTTGTGTTTTCTCTCTCCCTGTACCTTTCTGCAGGTATTTGTGGCTCTGAAGCTGAAAGTCTCTGGTGTGCAGCTAAAGTCTCACCAACCAGCACAGTGTTCATTGTTGAATTATTTGCTGTTTGTTGTTCCTCTCATCTTTTCTCGCTCCCTTTTCCACTCTCCCCTCACCTCAACCAGTCGAGGCAGATGGCCGCCCTCCCTGAACCTGGTTCTCTCTGAGGTTTCTTCCAACTTAAAGGGAGTTTTTTCACTTCATTGTCACCAGTGGGAAACTGTTGAGTTTGTCTATAATATTGCAAAATCTTGGCTTTACTACACAAAGTGCACTGAGATGACATATGTTGCGATTTGGAGCTATATGAATAAACCTGAAGTGAATTAGAAACAAGTAGAGATGCAGAGTTGGTGATAATTCTCTGTGGGCTTGTAAATCCACACAGGCATTTGGCTCATTTGATTAAAGCTAATGTAAGAAATACTGAGTGGAGCTTTATGAGATCATTACACAGATGACTCAAATTTAATACTAATTCTCCACAGCTACTGAGCATTAGCATGCACAGAGCTTTCTGTGACAAAGAGATGATTTTGGTGGCAATCCTCTCATCAGATTGAGTATTGGCTAAAGGAACGAGTGTGGCCACAATCCCAGGAAGTGAGTCATGTGTCAGGCTTTAATGTGCTGGTTAAAGTCCCAGACTGAAACTCCTAATCCTTTCTATTCATGGTTTGCGTTCACTGTACAGTTTAAAGAAAAACAACCATGAGCGAGGAACCTGCTGAGTAGTTACGGGAAGTTGTGATTAATCCATTACATCACAGAGGTGAACGTACACACACACACACACACACACACACCCATATGGACACGCAAACAGCCAAGCAGTTGCCTCGAGCTTTTGTCCCGGAGTCGAACTGTAACGCTCTGCAAGACAAAGCATTTCTGTGACAGCTGACTGATTACTAATGCTTACTCATACAACACCACACACCAGAAACACTCTCAGAAACACACAAGCACACACACAACAAGACCGCTCCCCTCACCACCACACCTAGTTTCCCACAGACTGACAGTTAGCAAGTTGTGTTTGCCTGACACACACTTTTTTTTTAACACATACACACACACACACACACACACAAACACACGAACACACACGCACATATCTTGCCATCTTCCAGTATTTGATTCCTTTCACAAAGCCTTATTAATCCCTGACAGTGTGTCTTTTTCCCTCTGCTGACACACTCCCACACAGACGTACAGTGTGTTGAGGTGTGGTCCAAACGTTATGTAAGAGGGTAAAGGTCAAAGCACCTGGGAGATAACCGCCTCAAGAGGACATCTTCAGACGAAGTGTGCCAGAGTTCAGAAGTAACAGATAGATAAACACAGAGAGAGAGAATGACACATATAAAGAGTCACTGTACAGTTCAACCATCAACCCTGTCACTATACTGGCTGTTTGGGGCTAAACAGCGCCCCTTACTGGTCTGCTTTATACCAACACTGGCAGACTGAGTGTTCAACATACACCTGTAAATGTTTCCTTTGCAAAGACTTTTCTTTTTATAGACCTAAAGTCTTTTTTATTGTCTGTTTGTAGACTTTTTATATTTTTCACAAGGTCCCTATAGAGTCTTTGTTTTGCTATCTTGTGCTGCATTGTAATGATAACAAAGCTTCTAATTTCATTGATAATGTTGGTGAAATATCAAATGTTCTCAGTTAATAATCTGTTGGCTGTTTTAACTTGTTTCCCCTTTCCAGTTGCTTCATTATTATTATATTGTAGCTACTTTAACTGCATTTTAAGTGACTGCTATATAAAGAAAGATTGTGATGATTGTTCTTATTTTTCTCACTGAGCAGTTTTGCCTTTGTTAAGCAAATTATGGGACCTGTTTGAGATGCAGAATTTGCTTGCATTTATTTTATTATGCTGCATAAAGACTGATATCTCTAATGAAAGTACGTAAAACTGAAAGTGCCTGCAGAATTACGGACCACTGGGGCTAAGTGAGGAAATGTGCTTCATATTCTGCAGACAGGCCCTCTTTGGAGACAAGATTAATTATATGATAACCAATTATACGGTTAAAGAAATGATTGGACATAATGATGCAGCTGCCAAATTAGGCTGGGTTTAATTTTTGTTCATAAGATTATTTTTTGGGGCCTTTTTTCCCTTAATTGGGTAGGTACAGCTGAAGAGAGGCAGCGAAGGGGAAGACAGCTGGAGGGCATGGCATGCAGCAAAGAAACCGGACAGGAATCAAACCTGATCTGCTGCTGGAAGGACTCAGCCTCAGCACTTGGAGCTGCCAGGGCAGCCCAGGTTTAAATCTTCAACTCTGTTTAACTGTGATAAACTGTGTCTTGAACAGTTTTATGTCCTCGACTTCAAAGGTGCTGTAAATATTTTACCCTACAATATTTTTATAGGGGTGCACTGTACCTGCATGAAAACAATGTTTTAGGAAATGGCACTTCAATCAAAGTAGCCACGGTGTAACTGCCATTTTGATATTGTGTAAACTGTACAATATGTGGACCTGCTCTTGTTTTCTCTTTCTGACAGTCAGCTGAGTTTCCACAGCGGAACATTTTGGAGAATGAAGAAGGAAGATGAGAAGGTGGAAGAATAAGGGAAGAGGAAATATGTTGGTTGCCATCTCTTCACAGACCCCTCAGAGCCTGCAGTGTGTGTGTGTGTGCAAAATTGGAAACTGACCTTCTGCTACTAGAGGCTTATTTCCACAATGAGGAAACTCACGTGGCCCAAACTCACACAGACAAACCAGCATATTTCCATGTCTATCTTTCTGAGGACATGCACTGCTCTTTGAGTGTGCGTCAGAAAGTAAGGAAGGCTAGTCAAAATGGCCCTCGCAAAGATAGCAAAACACACACATGTGCACACTCACACGCCCCAGTTTTCTCCTGGATTCTCACAGATCCGCAAAGGTCACAATATTCCATCCAATCATGCTGGCATTTCCCATTAAACTCTTCCAAACCCCGAACAAGCTGTATTAGGATGTTTCTCCCACTGCAAGCAGATTGCTGGCCCCTGATCTGGACTAAACACTGTTTTTAATATTGTGCACTAACACACTAGAAAAAGCATGTTCAACAAATGTTCTCAGTAAACAGCAGACTGACTGTATCCGTCTCAAGAATGTCAAAATGGGTGTCGCTCACCAAAAGTCTTCATCACCAGCTGAGCTTTTGCCCTCAGGAAGCTTTTTTCTTTTCTCCCTTTACAGATGTGGCCTTGTGGGTAACCTGGGTGTGATGTGGATCCACTGGCCTTTGTTGTTGTGGGAAGTGAGCAACTGTCTCTCTGTTGCATGTGTGTGAGAAGTAATGTTAACAGCATGTACTAGTAGTTGCAGCCACTGTGAGGTCATGTAGATAAGACTGAGTTTCACTCTAACATGATTTCCAAATGTTATGTGCTGCATTCGCTGCCAAAGAAAAGGAAATAGAGGCTCATGCCACATCGTGATGGACAGTTAGCCAAAAAAACAGAACAGTCAATCAATCAGAAGTCTCCCTATAGGTTAGGAGCTGGAAAAGTAATTGCTGATTTCTGGAATATCAGCCATTTTTGGGGCGTTTGTGAACATGATGCAGAAGTTACTCATCTCTTGAATGACAGGGGGCTGGGGAGGGGTAGGTAAGAGGAGGTTCTTCTGTAAAAGAATACCTCAGAAAAACTAAAGAAATGAACATGAACTATGTCATTCTTCATTCTCATTCAGCTTCAGAAATAGAATTTGAGCCCTTGTGAAATGTAAACTCACACAACGTTCACTGTTTTCATTCACTCAGCAACCACAATTAATGTGGTCTTAAGCAATGTACTCGAGTCCTTTAACATCCCAAGAGGAGCTGCTCAGTTGAATCAGTAGAATCAGGAAAAATCACAGGTATAGAAATATCAAGTGTCTACAAAATGAACATCAAACCTACAGGAGCTAAACTTTTGAAGAACTTGTTCATTCTCACTTTGTTTTTGCAGCCACACTGATTTGAACTGGACATGTCTGTCTCCTCACGTTTTATTGCATACTATGAGCTAATGGTCATCTGACTGTGGAAATCCCAAACCTTCCCAAATATGGATCATCACCAAGACGTATTCAGTATTTCCTCAGCCCAAAGCGCTGCAGTCAGACAGCTGGATAAAAACACTGATGTCTTTGGCAGAGGTTAATCAATGACTCAGTGTTTCAAAGGGGTTCTTGACAAGTTCTTGCTCAGACCCCACATATTTTTTAACAGAAAGCTTGCATCATAAGCATGGGGTGCAGAGTTTGAGTAATTTACGAGGCATGAAGGGGCTTACAAAAGAGACGACTGAGTCATGGGAACTTTAGAGTCCCATAATTTGACACAAATGGGGACGAGGATGTATGGATTTTCACCCTACTCTGGAGAATCTCGTGATTCCCCCAACTTAATTGGTGTCCATCCATTCAACCATTCAGCCATCCATCCATTATCATCAGCTTATCCGGGGCCGGGTCGCGGGTGCAGCAGTCTAAACAGAGAGGCTCAGACTTCCCTCTCCCTTGACACCTCCTCCAGCTCTTCCGGTGGGACCCTGAGGCGTTCCCAGGCCAGCCAAGAGACATAGTCCTTCCAGCGTGTCCTAGGTCTACCCCGAGGCCTCCTCCCAGTGGGACCAGCCCAGAACACCTCCCCAGGGAGGCGTTCCAAAGGCATCCAGAGCAGATGTCCAAGCCACCTCAACTGACCCCTCTCGATGTGGAGAAGTAGCGGCTCTACTCTGAGCTCCTCCCTGGTGACCGAGCTCCTCACCCGATCTCTAAGGGTGCACCCAGTCACCCTGCGGAGAAAACTCATTTCAGTCGCTTGTATCCGGGATCTCGTTCTTTCGGTCATGACCATAGGTGAGAGTCGGAACGTAGACTGACCAGTAAATAGAGAGCCTCGCCTTTTGGCTTAGCTCCTTCTTCACCATGACAGACTGGTACAGCGACCGCATGACTGCAGACGCTGCACCGATCCGCCCGTCAATCTCACGCTCCATCCTCCCCTCACTCGTGAACAAGACTCCGAGATACTTAAACTCCTTTCACTAGGGGCAGGGTCTCTCCACCGACCCGGAGAGGGCAAGCCACCCTTTTCCGTTTTTTTTTTGTTTTTTTTTCACTTAATGGAAGTGAAAAGCTAAATTAGTGAAGTGCTCTTCTTAATTGAGATGTTTTGTATTGAATCAAAATTTTGCAAAAGTGTCAGTGCAGACAACAGTTTGGTAATTTAACCAAACCAAGCAGAGGGAGTAAAGGAAATGTCAAGCCTCATTCTCATCTATATATATCTCCACTTCATCCTTCTATCCACATTAAGGTAGCATTTATTGTCTACCTCACAAAACTAGAAGACTTTCTAAGGTAAGAAAGATTGTAAAGATCTCTCAGCGCCATTCACCACATAGCAATGGACAATGTACATCTACATAGCAACAACACTAAAAGCTCAGGCTAGTTTTTCACCTTATCTGTAGTGTTTATGTCCATGGAGATAATTTGAGCTGTATCTATCTCTGATTCGACAAAGGGTTTCAGTGTTCGCGACACAAAAAGCAAGGTTCTTCTGGATTATCTGGTCGCATTTATGACCCGTAACCAAATTACTGTGCTATAGCTGTGCAGTTGTGAGAAAACAGAAGGATACAGTCATTTCTTACTGGAGGCTGAAAAAACATTTTGCTGTTTCCTCGAGCACCTAATTGATCACAATGACCTCTTGTGGTCACACAAATAATGACTGTCCTCTCTGAGTTTGGTGAAGATGGAAGGAGCGGGTATTTGATGGTTAGATGTACGGAGTGTGTAACATTGACACATTTCAACACAACAATAATTAGTGTTTCTTTTAACCACAAGGACAATCATGTCCAGACTTCAAGCGAGTAGTTCAGTTTGCCTAAACTCAGTCAGGTTGGAAAGCAGCACTCCGATGCATAAATACGATGACTTGTTTTCCCATGATTAGTCTGAAAATAGAAGAGATGGTGAGCGTGACGGCCATGATGGAGATTTATCCCGCTGGCACCAAATGGAACCAACCAGTATGACTGTACTCCTTACCAGATGGTGGAGGTACTGCACCATTTACCTGCTGGCCACCAGCCACGATTTTAAAAAGAGGGAGGAGGAAGACAAGATATCGGTGGAAATGGACATAGACTGGATTTTCTATGCGTAACATTAGGTTTAATATGTTTCTATTGGTTACATGCTGTACTAGAACCAAACAAGAAAGACATTGTTAGACTTCTAATGGTTGTAAATACCATGATCATGCTGCTGAATATACATTAACTTCAATACACTGACCAGTGTTTCGCCACGTTATTACTCAAAGGTCCTCATTAGATTTTTATTCAAGGGTACAGGTCCATAAAGATTGGCAAAGGTAAAATAACACTAACTAAGCTGCAATGGCTCTGTAATGCTTTACATTCACTGTTTAGAAGTAGACATAGAAGGTTCACTGTAGACCTTCTTCACCTTCATCATACATGTGACTGAAATTGATATCACTAACAGTAAAATCTAATGACGATCAGGACAGATGATAATAGGGTCATACAGAGATACAGAGGGTCATGCACTCATATAACAGAAAAGTGAATGTAAGGTTTCTTAAGACTGGAGACCATGCTGGGTGCAGCCGTGCATATCTCCTTTTAGAGATCAAACCAATGTTTCAGACTCTGAACCCAAAGCTGGACTACAGTACAGACTACAGAGAGTCTGGATTTACGCTGCTGCTTGTGAGTTGCTGGCTGCATTCTAGAGAAAATCCTACTTTAATGTGGCTTTATGTGAAAGAGTAAGTGCATCAGAATGAAAACTGGTTATCCTTTCTTTCCAGTCAGTTAATGTTACCAAATGAGGAAGTGACATGCCAAAAAGTGATCTGAAACTGGTTGGTTAAACTGGGAGTGGACCATTTTTTGGCATATCATCGTCATTCTGGTTAACCATCAGTTATGGTCCAAGCCTTGTCATTCCTTTGAAGTTACTTGTGTGTCCATTTGGTTAATGTAAATCCATTATTTACTCTCTTTAAGCTCCGTTTTTGGTCTCCACCTACTCCTGAGGGAGATATCGGGCTCTTTAGTGGCTAAATGCTCCACTGTGTTCACCACATCATCTCTGAATGTGTCCGCCTGCTGTTTAATGCTAAGCAGATAGTTTACAGTGGGTTTTTAGAGCTTTTAAGTTGAAAACAGCTGCCTACTGTGACTGAAAACAATTTAATGAGAGCAGTGAGAATCAACTAAATTGGCAAAGCTGCAGTCTGGACAGCTGAATCATAAGAGAGTGGAGCTCCAGATGCAGATTCATTACAATAAGTGACCTTCTTGTCACATATTTTTCACATTGTCATTTCATATGTTATTGTTATTATAACATATCGATTAAAGTTGTTGCCTATAGTCTTTGATTGCAGCAATAAAGGGAGACTTCTATCCATCCCAGTGTCCAGCTTCCACTGTATTTAAAACCTGCAGGTAGAGGTGGCACTTCAATTTGTCCTGTACTCAAGCAGGTATACAGCTTAAAGCCCTGAAACACAATTATATGATGTTCTTAAGAGGCCTGTGTAATGGCTCCCTGTGCATGTTCCTATCCATCTATAAAGCTGTAACTGCAGGGACAGCAGCACACTTATGGCCGAGTAGCTGTTCAGCATCGCCATGGCAACAGCATCACCTCTTTCCTCGCCTGGTGAGGCTCTTTATATACTGTATATATTCTGACTTAGTTAATTTCCCTTTCGATGACTGCTTTATCGACACTACACTGGTGTTCCCTCAAAACCGCTGGCATGTTACTTTTACACTAACTTTTTAACGTTTAGTATAAAGAGACATTTTTATTCAGTACTGCAAATGGGTGATAAAGATAGTCCACAATCAGGCAAATGCATTTTGTGTGTCATGCTGAACCAAAAAAAAATGGTTAAAATCCTGTATTACATATTTGTTTGTTTGTTAGCATGTCTTTGGTGCATTGTTACACTTCTTTGGATGTTACTACTGCCAGCTCTCCCTGTGCAAAACAGCATGAAACCATCAGCAGAGATATGTATCACCTTATGTGTGGTTCATGATACAGATAAAATGGAAACTCACTCAGAGAAAAATTGCTCCATAGTGCTAGTAATGGTCAGAAACTGGACAGAGTACCTTTAATGGTGATATAAGTGTATGGCTGATGACATGTGCATTTACTGTTCTATGTTACATCAGTATTATTACTGTAAGTGTACATTTGATTGGCTGAAAGGTGAACCCTGAAACCATTAAAGACACGTTATCACCAAAATTACGCCATTTATCAGCGCCAGAAGGAAAGAAAAAAAATAAAATATAGAAAAAAAAATAGAAAGAATTGTCAGATTTTCAACTTTCAGATGGTCCTTGAACTATTCAAGAGATATGTGCCATTCTGTTGGGGGAAAAAAAGCAAAAACAAGCCTAAACTTGTCACTTTATTCTAAATGTGCAATTTAAAAACTCACTAAAAATACGCCGTTTGCACCAGATCATGTGAAAAAAACAAAAACATTCTCTCTCAGAGCAACTAAGAAGCCATTATTAATTCAACAAAAAATACAGGGACTTTACAGGCGAACTACAGACTGTGTTTATGTAGAGTAGTGAGGAGACATTTATGGGAATTAAAACATTGGGAAGTTGTCAGCAAGATGTTGTTGGGAGATACATTCCTCATGGTGAAACATCTTTAACACTTAATGTGCAGGGTATTGTGAAAAACACCTCATTTGTAGAGGTTGTAAAATTGTAAAAAGTAAAAAATCTAGAGAATTTAGAGGCTTTGATGGGCACTTGGAAAAATGTACATGTTGATTCCAGGTTTTGTCCATTTTTGTAAAATAAATAATCAGAGAAATTCAGCTTTCATTTTGTTCGTTCCTCTTTTGATGATGAATGGTATTACAACTGTGTCATACTGCACAAAAGTCCTTTTTAAGCTCTCTAGACTTCCAGCCATGGTCTGTTCTGTTTCCACAGAGGTGCGGGACTTAGATTGCAGCAACAAAGGAGCCCACAGGGAGTAAAAAATGTGACAGGAACAAAAAAACATCTAAAGGGGACTAAAGTGAGGAGTTTAGTGATTCAGGAAAATGCCATTGTGAAATAAAAATATATACCAGGAAATCTAATTAAACTCCAGTAAAAGTATTCTGAAATTAAGAATAATTAGTTTTATCTTTACATATTCATGAATGTATTCATACTTGTTAAGCTGGTTAGTACGTTTTCATGTTTATTTTTGTGACTATTCTTACATAGTTTTCTTTTATTGTTGTCAGAATGTATTCTAAATTTTCTTTTCAGTCTGACCCAGTGTTAATGTGTGCAGAGGGCTAATGTATAATGACATTGTTTACTGTCATGTCGCACTGAAAAAGCTGTATTGTAGGCTCAAATAATAATAATAATAAATATAATAATTTCTTTTTATTTCCATAGCCCCTTTTAAAAACAAAGTTACATGGTGCTTTATTATAAACAAATGTCAAATTAAAGAAATAATGAAAAAATCTAATGAAGAGAGATCCTATGTGTGCAATTTCACAAGATAAAATAAAGTCAGAAAGGTTTTCTTTTAAACTTACATATGGCACATTTGAGACAACAGCTGTTGCGTAATAATACCCTCCAGTAAAGAGGATTCTGATTGGCTTGAAGAAAAGTAACCTAACAAGAGTAAATAATGAGGTCAAGCCCCTGTAATGTTATTTATGGTGTGATTTTACCTCAGTATTTTATATATTGTGAATTAAAATTCTACAAAAATGTTATATAATAGTAGTTTACCTGACTGTAACGGATATAAAGGCTGAGAAAATATAGTGTTAATAATTATGGGAAATAACCAAACTAAAGTAATATTATAGCTAAGACCCGACGGTATTAAATAAATAGCAATAAAAAATAAAAATAAAACACCTAACAGAAAAATGTGTGCGTTAAATCAGGTGTTTCATTCATTAAAAATTAGTAATAGCGTGTATATTATCTCAGTGTAACAGAGGCTGGTTTACACCCCTCCCTCCCTCTTACATCATCACCATAACACGGAAGCAGTAGCAGCAGCGGGGGGCAGGAGAGGCGCGGAGAGACGGAGAGGTGAAGACAGGTAAAAAACACCGATAAACAGGGACGTTAGAGGGGCACAAACCGGCGCAGAGAGGCACAGACAGACGGGTAGACGGACACACACGGCGAGCATCATGGCGCTGATCCCCTCTCAGGTCCTCCGGGTCGCCATCCTGCTGTCTTACTTCTCCATCCTCTGCCACTACAAAGCCCTGGACATGCCGGCACACCAGACCTACGGAGGCAGCTGGAAGTTCCTGACCTTCATCGACCTGGTGAGATTCCACGTCTCGTTTCATTTCCAGCCCGAACAGCCCCCTGAAGTTAACGCAGAGGTCGCGGCGATGCGGAGTCGGTGCTTCGTGTTGTGATCAGGTTGAACTGGTTATTCAGCGTTTCTGCCTCCAGCCCGCTCTGTTCGGAGGATTCACTCGTCCTCAGGGGGACGGAAGGTGCTAATATTTGCTCTGAATTATTCTAAACTGTGTCTTGAGTCTCCTCGAAGCCCCCAGCGTGGTTTTGAGGAGGGCTGAGTGTGCAGTGTCTGAACCGGAACAGGTGTTGTGCTTCAGAATGACTCCTGTCGTAAATGTGTCCTCTGAGGCGGGAGCGCGCCGCGCGTTCACCAACGATCGTAAAAGCCTCTCAGTTGGGGACTCTTAAAAGAAGATGAGGAGCTAGGAAAGATGGAGGGTTGCTTGTTTTTACTTGTGGTTTGCTCTAGGCATTAAACTGTTCAACACCAGGGCTGCAGAATGATAATTTGTCATGATTTGGTGTTTTTTTTTTCATTATTTCTTGTGTCCTTTGATGCTGCCTCAGAGATAGGATCAAACTTGAAATTAATTGTAGTCCAGATGATGGAGACATTAAGGGGTTGGTTGGACTTCAGGCATAACATTATGGCCACCTGTGTAATATTGTGTTGGTCACCCTTATGTGTTCAAAAATGCTCTGAACCATTGGGCATGGACTAGAGGACCTCTCAGGGTGTCCTATGGGGTCTGGAACCAGGACATTGGCACTGGATCCTTTGGGTACTCTGGCTTGTGCAGTGGGGCCTTTGTCAATCCAACTTGTTCCACTGCATCCTGTTGATGCTTGATCAGGATGCCGTGTAGGAAGTTTGGAGGTCAAATCAGCATGTTGGGCCATTGTCATGTTCCTCAACATGTTCCTGATTGGGTGATGTTTTTGCCATGTTATTCACTTCACCTGTCTGTGGACATAATGTTGTGGCTGATTGGTATATATTCTGCGTTTACGATTACACAAGGTCCTGCGCGATGTAAATTTCATCATTTGCCCAAGTTCGCAATCTCTGCACTGACCTCTCTGCAGATCTCTGCAGACTTTGGCAAGCACCCCAACATTTGTGTCTGCATGTCTACTAAGGGCCACTTTTTCCTTTTGCATCCATATGTCCAGACTTTGAAAGCAGACGTGCACGTGACTCTGTTCATACTACAGTAGGTCTGTGCTGGCAGCCACATTGCCCCTCATATTGAATGCTAAAACACACACAGGGCAGTTTTTACAGCATACAGCAGCTACTTACAGCTGGTCTATAACGCTGTTTGTGAATATATCTGAGGTGTGTGGAGCATAGAGTGTGAAATAGCACGGGGTTTCTGGAGAATTTAAAACTTCCCTCTTGTGTTTGGCCTACATGGATTGAAAGCAAGTACAGATCAAAGCTCCTCCGAAGTTGGGCAGCAGCTACTACAATTACAGAGTATAGACAAGGCTTTAAACTTGTTGCCAATTTTTGAACAGTTATGCATTAGTGTGCTTGTGATTTTTCACCATATAAACCTTGAGATGCAACACACACAATAAGCTAGTTGAGCTACAGCACAGCGTAACTTTTGTCAGTCCAATATTTGCAGTGGATGTGGTTGTGTCAGCCCACATGTCTGCCACAAAAAGCACTTTTTTATCAGTGCTCTTTACTGTACTTAGAAAGCGACTCTACACATCAGATGAGGGAGAGCAGCAGGCTACATATTAGTCCTCATAATCAGTGTTATTGATTCTGAAGTGAAATTAAATTAGGGACTTGAAGAAGACAAACACACACAGCTCCCATTCATCTCAAACAAAGCCTGCCTACATGGACTCACAAAGAGGCACTTCTACTGGAAACCAACACACAAAATACAGAATGTCAGCTGTTGTAGAAAGCTAACCTCCGTAGACAAATATTTAGCCAGAGGTTACCTTTTCAGCAACAACTAATGTCTTTGTTTGAAGAATAAATCAGCACACATTTTTTAAGTTGTTTCTTTGTATTTCATTTTCCTGGGGATTTTTTCTATTTCTGTTTGCAGTATTTGAACTGCAGCCTACTGCTTAAAGCTTCTTACTATTATGGAGGCAATAGACAAAATACATGATGAGAGGAGAATCAGTCTTTGGTCTTTGTGATACGTCTTGTTCATCCAGTGATAGACTAACAGGTATCTGATTTATGCTTTGATTTGGAAATGCTTTTTTTTTCAAATTTCTGTGGACCAGTGAGTGAGGAGTAAATGCACATCAGCCCCATTATGATACCCCTTCTTATGTACTTGGTGACGGACTGTTCTTGGTAACATTCTCGGGGACAATTCAGGCTTTCTGCACCATTTTTCGCAGACAGTTGCATTGTCCCTCATATTGAACTCATTGGGCAACTATTGTAGCATATAACAACTACTTGCAGATTGGGCTACAGCACCGTGTCAGTGAAAACTCCTGAGGTGTGTCTGGCACAGTGTGCAGACATAGCACAAGACGTCTGGAGAATTTAGAACTTCCCTTGTGTTTGACCTCCATCAGTATAAAGCATGTACAAGTAAATGCTCCTCCAAAGTCTCCAGCAAGTACTTCAATTGCAACACTTTAAATGATGAGCTATAAAAGCATGGATGACAGTCTCTCCTCAAACAAGCATTTGTTTTGAGCACCATTTGCACTTGCAGTGTGGACGGTCTGTGCCGTCACAAATTTTGGGCTGCTGCACGCAGGCTGGATTTGGGTGGGTGATAAAATTTATGTCTTGCGCATACTGGCAAAGCATGAACTGGCCTTAGGTCAGCTAAGGAAATGTTGCTCTTCCGTTTTTTCTTAAAAATCATGCTAATACACAAGCTTTAAATGTGTCAACCACAATTTCTGAACATACTTGCTGATGTCTCTCCCATAGACTTTAATGCAGATGTCACTTTAGTCACTATTCCAGTTGAAGCCAGTTGAGCATTCTTTGTGACTGAAGCTCCTGCCATCCATTCCCCAGCAAGGAACCTTCTTTCAAAGTCACTCAGATCTTTCCTCTTTCCATTATGATACAAAATCAGAATTAGCTGGGCCTGCTCAGCATTTTTATACACAGAGCCACAGAGCATGACTGGATGGTAATTGCTTAATTGTACCATGCAGTGGACCTGAGTGGAAGCATCTGCATTCATTATGTTTCTCCTCTCACTTATTCAGATTTTTTCATGAATTTGTCACCCGTCTATACATGCTAATTAGTTATAATAAAAAGACAAATGTTGTGTAATAATGTATCAAATGGAATGTTATTAATAGGCCAACAAAGCTCATAAACACAGTTTTCTTAGCAGTTAAAGCCTTTTTAAAGGCAAAATAATCCCCTGTGAAGAGTGTGCTTGAGAGTGTGAGCCTGAGAAATAGCTGTGTCATATTTTCCACATTAGACCTCTCCTCCTGGTTAACTGTGCTGTTAAAGACCTGTACACACCAGCAGCCAGGAAACACACAGTGCTGCAACATCTGGCTCCTAATCAGCCAGTGTATGTGTGTGTGTGTGTGTGTGTGTGTGTGTGTGTGTGCCAGTTTCTCATGAGCAACATGAACCCCTGCACACGGGTGCAACACTAGTACAGAAATACAAACACTATTGCTTTTAGATTCATTTCAAAAGTAATTGTGTGAGGCTCCTTTGGCGCCTTATCGCTGATCTCTCATAGAAAAACAATATTTATGTGGCAGTCAAGCTGCTTAGACAGCCTTACATTTGTACTGCTGTCAATAGAAATTTAATTTAGTCGACACACACAAGCAGAAGTTTCACTACCAACAATAAAATGTCATTATTCAGACAATAGGATCACATACATACAGAAGCACTCGCATATCTCTGCATGAATTGGCATCTGATAGCTTTAAAAGTGCCTCCAATGACTCGCTGCCCCCACACCCACTGGGTGACACTTTATACCCCCAGAGGGAGAGCGAAGGAGAGGAGGCGAGAGCAGTGGAGGAGAGGTGGGTGTGTGCATCCTCTCCATCTTTCCCTGAAAAAGGAGGTCACATCCATCACTGTGAACATATTGATGAGAGTGTTTCATTACACAGAGATGGAGGTTAAAATACAGAGCTGGTTTTCTCTCTCACCGCAATCCATTTAATGTCATGCAGCTTCTTCTGAAATTGAGTATTTGAAATTCATGATCAAAGTGAAGTATTTTTGGTGCATGTTGAAAGAAGCCGTGCGTGGTTTTATTGAAATATTGTCTTGGGAAGAGGAGTTTTTTTTGTAGAAAGGCCACAGTGTTTCCTGTTGTTGGATATTTTACTCATTTTGGACAAACCCTGCAGCAGGGAGTTGTTAGAAAAGTCATTCTGGCACATTGGCATTACTGCACATTAATGCAACGTTGTGACAGGCATTTTAATCAGTGTTTTAAATGTAGTTCTGCATTATTAGAAGACAGCTTACAATAAGTAGACACACTTGCTGGTTTTCCTTCTTTCTTTGTCTAGAAAGTGACAGTTTTGTAGCATCCTCACTCTTCATTGTGGCAAAGCTGCTGCAGATGTATATTTTTCTTTGTTAGACAAAGAGTAGCTACATTATACTGCCTTTTAAATGAGATTGTATTTTAACATGGCAAGTCAAGTGGAGAATATGTTTGGCATTCAAGTGGTTTAAGTTCGAGAGCACTGTTGCTAAGCGACATGCAATAAAATGGAAATATCCTTCCTCCCTTTTGAGGATAGCAAATGATTTTGTATTCATTGGGTCTTACCATTAGGTTAAAGAAAAGAGTAAACCATTAAAAACTAGAACTAATTTAAAAGCTAACTGTTAAAAAAAAACACACAATTCATGAACTTGGAGCTATTGGAAAATTTCTGAATGCAAAGTTTTAAATACCATGTCAGTGCGTGAACACCAGTAGTCGCTCTGGCCATTGATTAAACCCATTAAAACTCATCCTAGTAAATGATGAAAATGACACATTTAAAAGCTACTTTTCATGAAAATAATCCACTGTTGCTTTAAAATGCCTTTGACATCCCTGCCTCCTGCTCCCACTCGCTGCAGCTCAAGCATACCAGCATACCAGTTGTATTACTGTGGTTCAGCCATCCATGTTTACGCTGGAGTCTGCAGAAGAATAATGATTCAGAAAGTACTCCCATGCAAGTTAACAGGATTGGTTCTTATCTGAATCTGTGTTTTTAACACTGTAATCAGCAAATTGTAGTTCCAGTTCTCCGCCAAGACCTTGACTGCTTATTTTGCTCATTATATGTCTTCTGGCATCATCAGAGGGAGCCTTTAGCTGTGGTTGCAGATAACTTTGTCAGCACAAAATGGCAACACTCATTTCCATCATACTTTGGCTTCACTTCTGAGGAGCTAATATCTTGTCCATCTTTGGACCAGAGTTGGTGCCTGATGTTATTATATAAAAGCATGGACTGCATTCTCACATACTCTGATCAGGCATAACATTATAACCACCTGCATAATATTGTGTTGGTCGCCCTTATGTGCTCAAAAATGCTCTGAACCATTGGACATGGACCAGAGGACCTCTCAGGGTGTCCTATGGGGTCTGGAACCAGGACGTTGGCAGTGGATCCTTTGGGTACTCTGGCTTGTGCAGTGGGGCCTCTGTCAATCAAACTGGTTCCACTGCATCCTGTTGATGCTTGATCAGAATGGGGTGTAGGAAGTTTCTCTAAATTTAAAAGCTAATAGCTAAATAGAAGTTGTAGAAAATAATGAAATTTATATTCATCATCAGTAAACTCTGGTTTACACAAAATAGTCATAGCATTGACTGTTTATTTCACTCATTATGTGTCTTCCAGTATGTAAATAAAACACCATGTAAGCATTTTAAAATGGTATAAAACTTGGATGAGGTCTTTAAACATCATCTCAGAAATAATATTCTGAAGTTAAACAGGAATCGGTTCCTTGTGTAAGAGGCACAGTGTTCATGGTCAGATGTTTCTAAAGATGTCTTCAGACTGAATGTGAGGTCAGCTTAAGAGACAGCACTGTTTTATGTAAAGTCAATGCAAAAACACAAGTAGATTCACGTTCATTCACGTTCAAGTTCATTCTGGGTGAAGAAACAAAGGGATGTTCACGCAGGTTAAAAATCTTAACGTTTGACTCAGTGCGATGGCTTTATCCAATACATGAACACATTTCAATAATAAAACATCAGCGGGGTATGGAGTAAAATGTCAGAACGGACTTCTTGCAAGCGCGGAGATCAGTCACAGGCTGAGATATTAAACAAACACAGCACCAGTTCACTTTGCAGATTGGCAACCAGCTGCAGCTAGCGTCGGTACAGTCAGTACATTGGTGGTTTGTGGTGAATAAACACAAACCACACAAACACTCCATGGTCATATTTGTGTAGCTCCCTGGTTCTCCAGCTGGCTGGGTTCTGACATGTTCGTCTGTGACTGAAGTCAGTTTTTCAAGCCCCTTCTCTTGAGGATACTCAAATGACCCTGGGGTATTGCTTGAAATGACTGACTGAAGTATGAGTTGGCGAGACAGGTTAAGGAAAATGGGTAAACCTCCAGATGTAATGATTCCTTTGACTACAGTTCAGTTTCTCATCATCCTTTGCTTCCCTTTTTCTTCTTCTGAGAAAAAGACCGTCTAGCTCTGGTTTTCTCCCCCCCCTGTTTTCATCTTTTTGTCATGTGGAACTGTTTCAGCTGGTGGAGAGCTTGCTGAACTGTCTCTCTGTTTCTCTCTGCAGGTGATCCAGGCTGTGTTTTTCGGACTGTGTGTCCTGATCGATGTGTCCAGTCTGCTGACTAAGGGAGGCGACAGCAGGGAGCAGGAGCGGCAGCTGAGGAAGCTGATTGGCCTGCGGGACTGGATGATGGCCGTCCTGGCCTTCCCTGTCGGAGCGGTGAGAAACGAGTGTGCACGCAGACGCACACACACACATTCACACACACACACACAATAGCCTGGGGAAGGATCAGCCTCCCTTGCAGGAATCAAAGGCCTGTGTAATGTATTTGCCGTATAATCAACTCTCTGCCACTCTCCCCTTTTCCTTACGACCTCTCTCGCCCTTATTTTCTCGTTCCTGAGGGTGCTGGCAGTTTTCTACAAACCTCTAATAATAGAGACTTTTCATGTCAGTGGCCTCATTGTTGGCTGAGATTTTGAAATCACCACACGAAGCAAAAGGCCATTCATTTGCATATTTTTTTCAGGTTCATCACATGGTTCAGTTAGCCAGCAGCTGTCTAAGTGAGCTTTCAAGCTTGATGGTTTACTTAAAAACAACAACAAACTGTTCAGCGCCATCTTAGAGTTATTTAAAGCTCACTAGAAGGTCTGTCTGCAAACAAAGACACTGATCAACAGTGTTTGGTAATTATAAATTCAAAAGTGTGTCTACAGTAGGAGATCTGAGCACTGTCAACCCAGCAGGGAGGTTCAGTGGTGAAACAGGAGATTTAAAATATATTTGACCTATTAAAAAACAAAGAGAAATAATTATTGCTGAAAATTATGCTTCAAAGCATCAAACATTTCGTGGCCCTTTTCAATGGAGGAGCTTTTTTCTGTTTCACATGGTTTTATTTAAGTTCTACTTCAAGTTCTGCTTCATGTTTGGGTTCAGATATGGTTGGATTCTGCTGCTACTGAGCACAATGGATAATATAGTGGTGAGTGGTGCATCCGTGGAGACTTCCATGGCTCTCCAGCTGACTAATGTGAATTGATGCTGGGCTGCCTGCAGAGTTTCAGACACATTCTTCCTTCTTAACAGCTTCATACTTTATAGAACACTTCTTTGTGTACGCACATATATCATTATATCATCCATCGTGGTCAATAACAGTTACTT